>CAXDID010000670.1:0-22518 GCA_963988835.1 Hexamita inflata | reverse complement strand
GTCGCCTCTGACACAATAAAAGGTACCACCAAACATTGTCGACAAAATTTTACCGTTGTAGATACCTACTAAAATGCTCAAGATTGATACGTTTGCGAAGGACAAATCGTTCTTGAAGCTTGATATTTCCTAGATTATTCATCTTTAATCCGTATAAGAACATTGTACATAGCCAATAATCCTAGAATTTTCATTGAGATAAAAATTCGTTCAAATCTTCAATAAATATAAAAACGGGAGGTCGCTTAAAAACTTCAAACATAATTAAGATGATTAGAAACGCGTATCTGGTCAATTCGACAATTTAGCTTACAAATTTGTTTCTGAGAAGCAGAAAACAGCATGTCGAAAATCAGTTGTATTAATCATCTCTGTGAGCCGTAATAACGATAGTCTATCTGAGAATAACTATTTTAAGAAGCCTATGATTCAACCTTGGACGCTTTAATGTTCAAATATGTCCACTACCGTTTAAGATAGTGATTATTTTGAGTACAAAATTGATAAATATTTCTGATGCTAAATAGCTCGCTTTCTTATTATTATGAGTGGTGTATAATAATAAACACATTTAGATTATCCTACCTTTACTATTATTATCAAGTTGACGTTCACGTTTACAATTTAAAGATTCCATTTGGAAGTGGAAGGTGTATACACAGTTGTAGATAAAAGATTATATTAAATTTTTGCAGTTATGATACTCTATGTACTAGAATGTCAAAAACAGAATATAAACCACCTCACTCTTTTCCTTGACCGAGTCGCATTTACTTTGCCCATCACTTTATAAGAATAATTATGTTATATTCCACTATATTACTAATAAATATACAACTTTTATATATTTTTTAATATTTTTAATCTAAAATCTTAATCTGCTTATGTACTTGCTCTCATTAAATTAAAGAAAAGGTAACGTATTGTATTAGAATTCTCACCAAATCCTGTGGATTTGAAATGTTAATAGAAATGATGAGCACAAAGTTGCGAAACACAATGCTGATTCAATAAAGCAGGCAGAGAATCAAAAGCAGGTGTATTGTCATGAATAGCTAAGTGTTTTAAACTAGCTATATGCTTCTTGTAGAAGGCGCAACAAGTCTACAGTTTAAATAAACTTTCTCCTGGAAAAGGTTTATTATTAAGATTACGAAATACATAAGCACCTAAAACAGCTGTAAATTTAGAACTCAGTTACATTGTTAGCACTTTAATTTAATAATTTTAATTGAAAATTTTAACAAATGTATAGTCCATAAAGATTTATCCCGGTTCCATATTGAATAGTTCTAGGTTTACTTGTCATAGAATAATATTTGAGAGAGATATAATTCATTTTATAAATTTTCACTAATATCCTTTTTAGTTTATGGTTTAGTCAGTTTGAGTAATTTAAATATAGGTAATGTCTCTGAAGTCGACGTCAAATCATCATAAATATCATGTAAAATTAGCTACGAAAATGAAAATATTTGAAATAAAAGAATTAGTTAATTAATTATAGTTAATTATATGTCTTTATTTAGTTCAAAGAATCTCAGTCCACTGTCTCCATTTGTTCGATATCGCAATCCACCTGAACGCATTGGAGATCGCACTCAACTTTGGAGATTGTGATGAATCCTTTTGTGCACCAGAAGATGTCTTTGTTCTCCGCGAACGTTTTCACTTCGCTCAGTCCGAATTGAACCACTTCAAATCCGTTATCCGTTTCTATCACCTTCGAATCTAGTGTGTAAAACGAGATGCTGTCCGTTTGCACCGTTTTGAATCCCAAAATGGAGTCTCGCGGAAAGTTCACGTTCATCACGTGGAGCGGAGTACTCTGGTGAACTATATTTAAGATACTTTCGGATAACCTCAGCTTCATATCCTCTAAGGATTCGGTCATGTTCATGTTCGAAAATGCAATGGAGCGGAAACCCTGCATAAAAGCCTCGCGCGCAGCGCCGAAAGTGCCGGAGTAGTGCAAATCAGCACCCAAATTCGAACCAGTGTTTATCCCAGACACAATCAAATCGGGCACGAAACCATCACGCTCAAGCAACTGCAAACCAATACGCACACAATCAGCCGGACGCGCGTCGATTATGTACCCAAGAGGGCAAGAAATAATCTCAAACTTCTTACCTAATGAAGAGACTACGCAGCACCAGACTAATGCTACTTCGGCGCAATCATACGCACCTCGTGCTAAGTCTGCAAAACCTAAATCAGACAATTAATTCCAGCCTCCTGATACCCATCGTCGTTCACTACTGCTATTTTCATTCTATAGGTGATGTGGTAAAGTGGGACAAAGAATATATTTTGATGAAACACCGCGAATATTAATATTCCACACCAAATGAAGTGTGTGCATAGTACTCTGATGCAAAGTTAAACGTGCACGAAATGCGCTAAGCACGTGGAAAATACCAAGGTTGCTAATTTTTACAAGAATATTAACAAGAGATATTACTCCAAGCCATATTTGCTACGTGTGGGCCTGAAGTTGCGTCCGGAACCTATTTTGATCAATTTTGATTGCTTTTTCTTCGTGGAGCGCTCGGATGAAATGGTAGAATGCGAATTCACGAATGCGTTCGAGTACGAAGATGGCGCTGTGTTCTATTTCAACAACTACAAGATTTAATGTGGTTAAATCTCGCATTTAAAATAATTTATTCAGCGCTCGGTTATATTCAAATCTGTTAACCCGAACTGGTAAGTTCTAAAACAGTTGATGGATCCGTTTTTCACCTTCCCTTTTATTTTTTGGACTGACGAGGTAGTTGATTTGAACGTATTCGGTTCCCAAAATACCGTTTTAGTGGTAGATGCCGTTGAAAATACTGTTGATTACAAGGGGAATTATAACATCGTTTGTTTAGATTGATTTCATTACATTCATTATATTTAATAATAAGGAATAAAATGGAAATAATATTATACGGATATAAAATGATATTATGAATATAACAATATTATATTATAATATAATATTATTATGAATATTATTATGATATAATATATATTATGCGAGAGCCTATGTTTTGCTTTCGAAAGTCTCAATGAAGTCTGTTTGTGCCGTCTCGAGGAAGTGAGATATATATATTATGCTAGAATATTCGGATAAAAGCTGTAAAGTGTGATCACTAACAATCTGAACCTGAATTTAATGTTAAAAGCACTAGCTTATTGGAAAAGTGCATGCGATAATTATTAAACTTTTAGGAGATCTAATCCAATTTGGAATATAAACGAGCACTAATTGATAGTCGCTTCTGGTTCAATTATCTGAGTGAAAAATTCGTTGTATAAATTCGTTTCATTTTACGGGCTAAATCTACCGCATCTGTTGAACTTTAACATTAATTATTAGTTTTACAAATACGTGATTTCTACTATGACATGAAAGAAATAGGAGAAAAGTCGTGCACTGCGTTACAGCTCAAATCAAGATATGTTAGATTTACCAACTGCTAAAGAGGATCTATGTTAATTATTTGATTACCATATAATTCCAACCATTTTAAGTTAACAAGTGGTCCCAACGGTGAAATATCATATATGCCACAATCATTTAAAATCAGTTTCGTTATCTATTTCAAATACTAAAGTGGAGTAATATCCAAATCTTGATTACCAAATAACTCAAGTTATTGTAAGTTGATAAATTATTGAATAGAAGCAATCTTTTATAATTTACATTTATTCAAACATAATATTTTGATCTTAGTTAAATTATGAAGAAAACAAAGACCATTTATATTTGGATTTGCAGACAAATCTAGTTCCTCTAGTTCTTTAAGATATGAAAGAACTATAATGTCTTGTAAACTGCATTAATTCATTTGCAGTTTTCTCAGGTTGACTAAATACTATAAGGGTGATATGTCGTGAAGTTTATTATTCGAAATGTCAAGTTCTTACAAATTAATCATTGACTACAGTGCTGAAATGTTACTTATATAATTGTCAGACACATTCAATTTAGTTAACGAACCTAATTATTTAAGACTTGATAAATTTCTAAATTGATTTCCAGATAAATTAAATTCCTTAATCTTTGAAAGCGAACTATTATAGCTATGATATGATGTTAAGCAATTATTTTATAAATTTAATACTTCAACATTTTCTAATTAGATATATTTAAGGTTATTAATTCTGCAATTAACAATATGTAATTAAGAAATAGAGTGGCTAATTAAATATGGTATTATATTATAGCAATCCTATATTTGCAACTTCGTAATATCAAAGTTCTCTATAAACTATATGTTAGTCAAATTTTACTAATTTATTATAACCATTTCATTTTCTTTAATCAAGTTTCGGAAAAATGTTATTTCGTTTGTTGATTGTGTTGTCATTAGTGAATAATTATATGGAGTGAAATGAAACTTCTAAATATTCTATTAAATAAGTATGTGCATTTAAGAGCAATAATATTTACAAAAAATTATTAAATTATTTTAAATTTTACATAATTTTACTTTCAAGGTAGTTATGAAATATGTTATTAATATGACTAACATTCTATAATTATTCAGTATACAATATTATTTCAACATTACTTGATTTAAGTTATTATTTATTATATCAGTTTGATTACCTAACGAAATCAAATTTCAAGTTGGTTGAATCTAAATTTTCTGAACAAGTACTGTTTAGAGTAATAAACAATAAATTTCTGTATGAATTAATTGTTGTAGCCAGACCACAAATTTTGTTTAAGCTTTGAGCCAATAGTACTGGTAACCAGTAAGTTTTCTGTTTATTTATTATCTATTCATTATTTTACAGTTTAATACAAATATTTTATCATTTGATTAATTTTTATACATTTTCTATTTTATTCTCACTTCATTTAATTTATAAATGCAGCAGTAAGCTCAGTCAGCAGTTTAGTCCCAGCCAAAGGCCCACGCTCTCCACAACGTGTGGTCTGTCTATTTCACTGAGAAAGTCGCCAAGGACGCTACTTTCACCAACACCTTGACCAAGGTCGCCTCCTTCGCTACCGTTGAGCAATTCGCCTACGTTTACTCCCGTTTGAAGCGCCCATCCCAGCTCCCAGCTGGTACCTCCGTCTACTTCGTTCGTGAGATGCTCGGCTCCCTCCCAGTCTGGGAACACCACATCAACGGTGGTACTTACCAGTTCAGACGCTACACTGAGAAGTCAGCCAAGGTCCAGCGCATTGACAGAACCTTCGAACGCGCTCTTTTTGCCGTCATCTCTGAACAATTACAGGAACCAATCATCTCCGCCGTTCAGGTCACAGCCAAATCTGATTAATGCTAAATATCCGTCTGGCACTTCAACGCTATCTCCAAGAGAGAGTTCTCCAGAATCCAACTCAAGCTCGGAGACATCTTCGAATCCAAGGTCGCCGACTTCGAATACATGACCAACATCGACAGCATCAAGGAAAAATCAACCCTCAGAAAGGGAGACGTCGAACAAAAGCCAAGACAAAGACAAGAAAAACCAAAAGCCGCTAAAACCGAAGAAACCAAAACTGAAGTGAAAGTTGAAGAACCAAAAACCGAAGAAAAAGCTGCCGTTGAAACCGAAGTCAAAGAACCAAAGGAACCAAAACCACTCCTCCAAATCATCGTCAAAGACGAAAGAAAGAGAGACTCCAGAAGAGAACCAAGAAAGAGAAACGACAACAAGAAGGCCGAACCCAAAAAGTGAGTGAGTTCACTAAAAATAAATAAAATAAATTATTATACTTTTATTTACAAAAACAATCAAGACTTCATTACACATTATCAAAAACAATAAATTACATTTATTTCTTTGGTTTTTGCCTTAAATTCTCTTTTTGGTTCATTATCTCTTTTTAATATTTGAGTTTTAATTCATTATTATAATAATGACTTCTTACTTGACTATATGTTCTGTTCATTTCATTTGATATTTGTTTAAAATCTTTAGAATACTTTTTAAGTAAATCTGCAAACTTTTCTTCTTCCTACAGAGTCCAATACTATTTTTGAGACATATCTTGCTACTGAAGTGAAAACATAAAGATGGATATATATTATTAAAATTGAATTAATTGTGTTTTGCTAATAATCAAAATTTACGCTACTACATTACCTCGAATGCAGACCCCCACCCCTATTCACTTACAGACCCCAAAAGTGCTCAGTTACAGACCCCATCAATATTTATGAATAAAAGGGTCTATAAATGAACTGTATTTGGGGTCTGCAACTGAAATGATTTGATATTTAATTGATTAAATATTATTGATTCAAACGTGTTTTAAGAACAAATATAAACGAGGAAATTTAACAGTCTATCGTATATCATACTATTTTAGGTTATTATATTCATTAAAATAGCAAAAATTAAAAATTAGTTGATATTTGAAGAATATTTTAAGAAATGGGGTCTGTAACTGAAATGGAAAACCAAATATGAAATAAAATATGAGCCATAAACAGCCAGATTTGTTCTCACTTATAGACCCCTTGATATTTTTTAGGAAATCAGCAGGGGGTCTGTAAGTGAATATGGCTGGGGGTCTGCATTCGAGGTAATGTAGTATTTCCGTAAAAAATGAAATTAAACATATTAGTAAAATTAATCAAGTTACATATCAACAGGTAGATGGTCGATTTATATCAATTTACGTTGTTTGTAGTGTTAATTCATTGATTACTTGCAGGTATAATTACAACAGTAATATAATAACATGACTCACTCAACAGCAACAATCCAACAATACATTAAAAATAACAACTATAAGCTGTATTACCTTATAACCTTCCGAGGTCAACAATGTTAGTTCAAGTGCCGAACTAACTTAGGTTGTCTGAGGAGACTTCATTCAGAGTGACAATCCTAGAAGATGAGGTACGATGAGATTAGTTCGTGGTAACGTTATGTGTAACTAAGTTTGGATTTGTGGATTGTCATGATTTATGAGATGAAGATGGAATGATTAAATTGAGCCTTAGTACTGATGATAAGGTTACAGTTAAGTGAATCATTTTACCTTAATTTTCCCATTAATCTGTTAGTTTCGTAAATTACGTTATATATTAGCGTATAATATATTTACTACAATATTAAGTAATTTTTCACTTCACAGCTAAATGTTCAATGATGGTGATACTGTGGTCGCCAAGCCAACTTTGATTTCAAAAAATACTAACTATTTCAAAACTATTTTTTGTATTAATTTTAACTATATATTAACTCAATGTTTAGTAGCGTCTCCTTTCTATTTTATTACTTCTTCTAACCTTTTGGGCATAGAGTCAATCAAATGATTGATGATATCTAACGAGATTTACTCCAACGCCCTCTTTACTTCTTCATTTAATAAGTCATATGTGGTACATTCTTCAGGGGAAATGTTTGACTTCAGTGGATTCCAGCAGTGAAAAAGTGGATTTAAGTCTGGACTCATTACTGGAAAGCGATAGAGCTCAATGTTGTTAGCAGTATAAAAGTTTTTCATATACTTACTAAAATGTGTCGGGGCGTTATCTTGTTGCAACTTCAAGTTATGCTATTAAGTGATGGAAGTGTAACTTGTCTGAGAACTTAAGAATTGACAATTGAATTCATGGTCGTACCGCACGGCATAAACCATAATGGACCCTTATATCTATAGCTAATCGTACTATAGATCATGCACGAAAACAGTCCATATTTTACACTTCGAGAAAATACTTCGGATTCCACTCGTCTTTAGGTGTTCTGAGCACTCTACTCGCTCGATTTGCATAGCATTTTGAGCGATACTCATCGGTATACTAAAAAGTTCTCCAATATTCAATTGGTTGTTTCAGGTTCATTCGAGCAAAGTTCAAACTTTCCAATTTATGCTTTTCGGTAAGGTTTTGGCTTTATCTTAGCAACATAGAAGCTTAAACTGAATTTGGCCAGGAGACGAGATACCGTTGTTAGAGACATGGAAATTCCACGAAGGGCTTAGTATTTTTCAGCTATGATTCGTCGAGTTTCGAATCTATGGCTCTGGCGATATTTAACAACGCGAAAATCTCAGCTTAGTCAAATTTTCTGACACTATTATCGGCATGAGAAGCTTCTAGCTTGCCTGTAACTTCAAAGTGCTTAAAAATGGAATAAACAGTTTGGAGACTACATTGAAGGCAACAAGCAATGTATTTCTTGGTTGCAACAGTTTGTGATTCTGTTTCTCACATTCTCATCATTATGCGACGCTCTTGTATTGTGATCCGTCGGCTTCGTGTGTGCTTCGTCATTTGAAGGATGAAGTGAAAAAGAAATGAACCGCAGAATTAATTGAATATGTTATAATTAGCATAAATACAGTGATTTAATTTTCAAGCGCAATTATTACATAAACATTTGTTAAAATCAAAGTTGGCTCGGACACCACAGTATAATAGAAAATCGATTCCGAATACTTTGTTAGATAGGCAGGGGAACTTAAGGTATAATATATAAGGCAGTTGATATTAAAACTAAATAAGTATACGCCATTAAGCTATATAGGTTTATTGATGTGTTATAAAAATAAGATTTGAAATAAATAGAAGACGAAGCAATATTGTTGTAACAACTGAACCATCCAAATATAGTGCATTGCTACTAAATTCTAAAGTACCCAACTGAGTACTTAATAATTTTTGAATATATTGATGGTTGTTCTCTCTAGGATTTTATAACATAGTAATTCCCTAACAAATAAAATCTTGAGTCATTAATAGATTTCAAATAGTTGTATGAACAGATTAAAATTTATTAGGATCATAATGATATCAGATATCAGTATCATTCAATAATTCGGTAGTTGCTGAAAGACAAAGTTAAACAACAACCAATAGACGAACAGATTTTGGCCCCCGGTTTCAATTTGAATAAAACATAGAAAGTTGATTTGTAAATAGCTTTTGAATTGGTTAAGGAATAATAAGAACTTAAAGTGGAGAAAGGTACTAATTCTATGTTCTTGAACAAAGTACCTAATTATACATAACCCGAGAAGCGCGTAACGTACAGAGATACTATTGAGTATCTTTTCAGTCAATTGTTGGAGGTTTTAGTTCTTTTATAAGAAAAGGGTGTTATGCACCGCGATTTGAAGCCCGATAACATAATGATAACGAAATCTGTGCAATTAAAGTTAATTGATTTTGGTTTCAGCAAAAAGGCGGTTGAGTCTTCAACATTGTGTGGAACTCCTGGTTTTCTCGCTCCTGAGATATCAACTGTGAAGGCTTCGGAGAGGAATTACAACCACAAGGTTGATATTTGGTCCGCTGGCTGTCTTTTTTATCAGATGTTGTTCGCCCCTTTTTGGTGAATAGGTATATTATGTTCGAAGCGATTCAAGCCACTAAGGGACTTTATTTACCAACTGATATTTTCGGCGAGAATTACGCAGACTAGAAGTACATTGACCTGATCGAGCGCGCGTTCATCGTGAACCCGGATTAGAGGCCTAACGCGAAACAACTTCAAAAGCTATTTTTCGCCTCCTCAAGTGAAGTTCTGACCAAGGTCGAGCTCAAATCCGAACTGGTTCACACCGTTAAAATATTCCTCACCGGAGACTACGGAACTGGAAAATCTACTCTCCTTAAAAAGTTCGCCAGATCCGCTCTATAATAACAGATGCAGAAAGTGTCAAGGAATGTTGTTGTGAATAACAAACGGGTTCAACTCGATTTCTACGACACACTTGGGACAGAATAGCGAAATTGCTCTCTAATTCCTTCTTTGACAAGAGACACCAATTTGTGTTTCCTCGTTTGCAAGTTGTAAGATGAGAGCAGTTTTGACGCTCTGGGTTCATGGAAGCACTTTGTAGAGAACTAATCCTCACGCTGCGAGTTTATTTCACTGGGCGTTGATTTTGGAGGGGAAAAAGTTGTACATGGTGATTTGATTGAAATAAACGAAGGAACTGATCTGGAAGCAATACTTATGAACGGGGTTAAGAAATGCATGGAGCAGTAGTTCTTTAATATTGATGAGGTCAAAGTTCCAGTGCAAAAGTAAGGGAAATAAGGGTGCTGCTGAGAATATTCATTCTTTAAACACGTATTATTTTGTATTAAAGTTAAATATGAATTTATATATTTGGCGTTATTACAAGAACGTTAAAAAGGTAAAACGAATATTACAGTATCTTTTTACCAACACTAATAACATAACAGTATTATTGTTAAATATTTATGAAAGATATATATCTTACTATTATTTACAACATAATTACATGTACAAATTAATATTTATCACACAAAATCAAAGACTATGAAATTGTAAAGTTATTAGTTCTAATATGAACTCGATTAGAATATCAAATTTCGATTGCTTTCATTCAATTTGCTCAGTTTCTTTTCAATGTTATAGTAGTGGCTACGTACTTAATTATAGGATTTATTCAATTATTCAGAAATAACTTGAAAGTCATTGTTATAAAGCCTCAACAGTTTGTAAAAGAGCTAGTCTTCTTCGGCAGTCCATCGATGGTTTTTCAACATTACTGAAGCGGTGGAATTCAGATTGGGTATAGTGAATAATTTAAGATAATATTACATATTACAAAGTTACTGTGTGTCAAATTTTCTGAAAACATCAAAGATATATTGTTATAATGTGCTTATTTTGTTAATTTGCTATAATATTAATAATGTAATATTAGATATACAAGTTAATCCTAAATTACGTCTACGCTGACCATCCTTCTCTAACCCTTTTCTAAAAATAGTCTGTGTTCAAAGTTAACACAAATAAATATGATATGAAACATAAGAATGAATCTACAATCACTTAACAAAATCAAACACAATGAATTTATATGGAGTCTCTTATTTTTTGTCTGTATATTCATTACTTATAATATGATTTGCTTCAGCTTTCTACATTGAATGCTTCTTCTCTTAGTTGTAATAGTGGCTTCTTACTTGGTTATATGATTTGTTCATCTACTCTGAGATAACTTAGAAATCGCGGCAGTACAAATCTATTAAAGTCTAGAAAAGTATATCTTCTTCAGCTGTCCATCTTTTGTTTATTCTTGACTTAATAATTCTTGTTTTCTACATAATGATGAATTTGAAGTGTAACTAAATATTAAGTAAGTATGTACACTTCGATAACCCATTATTTCTATTTTTAAATAATATGAGGTCTGTTTTAAATCTATTACTTTGTGAGTATAGAATTTTAGTCTAAAACTAGAAGTCTAACAATAGTTTAATAATTTTATCAGGTAAATCTTAAGTCAAGATTCACAAATTAAGACATAATTATAGTATAAATTTAAATACCAGCTCACTCAAATAATTGTTTTAAAATATATTTATTGTCTATTGGTAAAATATGTAATATAAGTGTAATTCATAATGAATTGAATCTATATAATAAATATATGATATAACTATAAATTGTAATAGTAATTGAAATTACAAAAATCAATATACTCTGAAAACATTGATCAACTTTGTAATAACCATTTTAATGCAATATATGTCAGTTCAATATAAAAATTAAAACGTAAACACAGAAGAAATATCCCAAATTTAAGATAATAGTTATATTTTGAACTGTTATCTTATTCTTTATGTCACACATTCCAAATACCTATATCATTCTATCATTTTAAACATCCTTCATCTCGTTACATTATTATATACATTTATCCGCACAATTCCACTCCAAAACGCTAATTTCGACTCATTATTAATAAATCAACGAATTCTCCCACTCCAAATGTAGCTTTCGTTCGTCAGTACGAGCTCCTCTCGAATAAAACCCGTTCCATCCGAATTCTTCCCTTTGAGAAAACGACAGAAAACCAAAGGGAGAATTTGGTCTCTTATTCGACGAAATCCATTTTTTCGAGCGCGTTCGCGATGGTTTTCAGCGGAAAATTCAAGTGCTGCTCAGTGAGAATGCTCAAACAACGCAAAATAATTGAAATTGAAGGGGAAATGAGTGAATATGAGCACGTAGTCAAAGGGATTGATCTTTAAGGTCCCGAGGCGTGCAAGGCGTACGCACAACTGAATAAAACGGACACGACAGTGTATAACCAACCAATCACAGTCAAAACTCTAGAAAAATGCATATACATGCTCATTTCTGAGCAGGATCTAAACCTGTTCCTGAAATGACAATTATAAAAACGTAGAATTTGAAATATCAAGCTGACTAACAACGAAACGGAAATATATTTCAGAACAATGTAACAAAGTTGACTTCATCATCATTACAATAGAAGCAATTAATGTAGATTATTTGCTGTGAGTAAAAATTTACGTAGATATATAACTAAATGAATCTAAATGAAAAAGGAAAATGCCTGGAAACCTCAACTTTATATAACCTAAGTTAAGAATTCGCCTGTTGTACATGGTGTATCTAATTCGAATGATCAATTGTGTGTAGTTTTTTGTACAGAAGAATGCTAGTAGACGAAAGTTAAGTGAGTGAGATAAATATTTTATCAATAAAATATCAAAACTATTCTTCAATCATAATCTGGCCGCGCGCAGCAAACGAATCCCCCTTTCGCCTTCGTTGCTTTCACAGTCGCGTTCTTCTTGACGGGAACGCTTACAACCTGGGTAGCTTTGAACGGTGTAAAATCCTCGAGAGAGTCGTTTTAAATCACCGGTTTAAACGTCTGTTCCTTTTTAACGAACGGTTTAAACGTAAACTGTTCAAGTTCCTCGTTTTTGCGTTCAAAATCGTTTTCTGGTGAATCCATAAGTTGATTCGGTTTAGAATTGTTATTTTGATTTGTTTTCTTTGCGTTCAGCGGTTTGTACGAAAAGTCGTCGTTTTCGTTCTAAACTGGAGAAATGTCAACATTTTGATTGATTTAGTTACTTTACTTTGCATACTGCGGTTTGTAAGAAAAGTCGTCCACATCAGATACATCCTTAATATCTTAAGATTATGCACTCTAGTTGTTATTGACTTATTGGTCTTGCTTTGCATACAAAGGTTTGTATGAAAAGTCATCTTCAACATCCGCTATTTAATAGCCGAAGTCGTCTAAAATTTAATTTTACTTCTGCTACTTTGGTTGAATTTGGATCGCATCAAATTATGTTTCTTGCTATTTAGCCACAAATGGTTATTTAAATGCAAAATCATCATTTTACTCGATATTGTTTGTACTAACATTTTATTTTTTATAACCAAACTCATCATCAATATCAGCTGTATTAACTGGAATGTTATTATTAGTTATAGGCTTATAGTTGAAATCATCTAATATACTGTTATATTCTATATTTACAGTTTCGTCTTTATGCTCTTCAATATCATAATTGCTAATTTTTCCTTATATCATTACATCTCTGATATTTTCAGTCTTATTTTCTTTTGCTGCATATTTAAATCCGACCTATATTTCGATTTCTTCTATTTATTCGTCAGTGACAACCATATTTGGAAGTTATTATAGATATTTTAATTCAATTTAATCAACATATTTATCTAAACTCATTTGGAGTGAAATTACACTTCGTTAACTAAACTATTCAACATATATAGAATTAAGACTATAGGTATTTAATTAATTATATACAAATGTTAAAATGGAAAAATTCAGTCGTATCCTGGTGGCAGTGGTGCTGCGCAGCAGCTGAATCCTCCTTTTTTCTTCGTTTCCTTTTTCTTCTCTTCTTTTGGTTTCACAGCCTTATTTTCTTCTGGTTTCTTTTCCTCAACTTTTTCTACAGGTTTATCTTCTATTTTATCTTCTTCTATCTTTTGAGTTATTTGTTTCTTTATTTCTGTTTCGTGTGTTTTGACGATTTCTTCTGCTACGATTGAAGCGCTTTTGAGCTCTTCGTTTTGTTTGTCCTTTTCGGGTTCTTTTCCCTCCGTTTTTGCTTCATTTATTTACAGTTTTTCTTCAGTTTCAACCGCAATTTGAATTACAGGTTCATTTTATGGCTGAATTATTGGTTGAATAATGGGTTCAAGAACGGGTGAGAGAGTGCTTGGCTCGTCCTCTTTGATCATTTGGAGGATGGCTGCCTCGGCCTGCTGAATCTCCTCGGAATCGGCGTCAATCTCCTCCAAGTCGTGGCGGAATCTGTCCATGATCTCGTTAGCTAATAAGGATGTTGAATTCGACATTGGAGTGGATTAAATGGATTAAATGAAGACGTAAAGTTAGTAAAGTGAAGAATAGAATGATAAGATATGGTTGATTGAGTTTTGACAGTTAAGCAATGATAATACTTACAACAGGCTATAAGGCATGAGAATGTCTTATCATAAGACTCTATTTATAATTCTTTGATATTTTTGCTCTCTAACATATAATTATCAGCTTATATAATTACGCTAAAATTACACTTCGTAATGACGACTGTTTAAGCTTAAAATGGAAAGCAATGTTTTAATCTTATATTTAGATATTTAGTATTTGTACAATACTAGTAGTTTCTAAACTAAAAGCAATTTAAACTTGTTCTTAAACTCATCTCATTAAGATCTCAAAAGATATATTTCAAATATTTAACATGATTTATAGGTTCTATGTATAATTTTTTACAATCATAAAAATAGACTTCATGTAAAAGAAAATGAAAATATTATTAATATGTTGCAAATATTATATAATACCAAGATACACTCCAATTTGCATGTCAGAAATCGAACAAGTAGAAGTTGTCGCCCCAGAAGAATAAGTTATAGATGAAACTTAGAAACTTGCTGAAGAAGCCGAAGCTAAGAGAATCGCTGAAGAAGCCGAAGCTAAGAGAATCGCTGAAGAAGCCGAAGCTAAGAAACTTGCTGAAGAAGCCGAAGCTAAGAAACTTGCTGAAGAAGCCGAAGCCAAGAGAATCGCTGAAGAAGCCGAAGCTAAGAGAATCGCTGAAGAAGCCGAAGCTAAGAGAATCGCTGAAGAAGCCGAAGCTAAGAGAATCGCTGAAGAAGCCGAAGCTAAGAGAATCGCTGAAGAAGCCGAAGCTAAGAAACTCGCTGAAGAAGCCGAAGCTAAGAGAATCGCTGAAGAAGCCGAAGCTAAGAAACTTGCTGAAGAAGCCGAAGCTAAGAAACTTGCTGAAGAAGCCGAAGCTAAGAGAATCGCTGAAGAAGCCGAAGCTAAGAAACTTGCTGAAGAAGCCGAAGCTAAGAAACTTGCTGAAGAAGCCGAAGCCAAGAGAATCGCTGAAGAAGCCGAAGCTAAGAGAATCGCTGAAGAAGCCGAAGCTAAGAGAATCGCTGAAGAAGCCGAAGCTAAGAGAATCGCTGAAGAAGCCGAAGCTAAGAGAATCGCTGAAGAAGCCGAAGCTAAGAAACTCGCTGAAGAAGCCGAAGCTAAGAAGCACACCGAGGAAGCTAAGAAGACTGTCGAAACTGATAAGAAAGCTAAAGCTGAAGCTGACAAGAAAGCCAAGGAAGAAGCTGCTAAATTAGAAGCCGAAAAGAAAGAGGCTGAAAAGAAAGCTAAAGAATTAGCTAAGGAATAGGAAAAACTTGCCAAAAAATAAGGAGGTGCTTTTAGCAAGTGTAAGTGACTTATAATATATAATTATACGTTTTCGTTGTAGTATTAGACTAGAGTCAGAGTAAAATTTAAATTTATAATCCGTGCCATTGCTATTGATACAAACTAATAATTTAATATCGTGTTAAGCTGAAATTTTTATTTATATATAATTATCTGGCGTTGGACCTTTTGTTTGTAAGTGATTTTTTACAGGATAATGTGGAACCAAGCTGAACAACTATTATTCTGTCAAAACTGATACTAATTCTGATACTAATTCTGTTCACTTATTATCAGAGATATATTAAGTTCGTTTTATTCGGGCAGAACTATACAATAGCTTGTGTTACAATTTAATTCAAAACAAAAACGTGTACGTATTGTTTAAATGAACGATAAGTTAAGGATATTAATTTTATACACTATAATAAGGACTATCATAGATTTACGCATTAGTAATGTGACTCAATATTTATATTTGATTTGAAGTAGTACTTTAGAGTGGTGGTATATAACCGAATCTTTATTTATTTTGTTTTTAAATAGGAAATGTTAATTATAATCTATACCATTTCACTTCAAATGTCAACATCTGATTAAATTGATGAATTAATGAATACATACAAAGCTTAACTTGAAGGTTAAGATGCTAATTCTGACGATATAAATGCTATTGAAGCTGAGATATAATAATAAATGTTAGAAGATACACACAATGAAGCAGAAATATAGTAACAAGCAGAAATTGTTGAAAAATTAGAAATGTAAACAAAATCATTTGAGCAAGAACTTGAAAAAGCTAGGCTAGAAGATTAATAACGTTAACGTGAAGTTGAATAGAGAATCGCTGAAGAAGCCGAAGCCAAGAGAATCGCTGAAGAAGCCGAAGCCAAGAAACTCGCTGAAGAAGCCGAAGCCAAGAGAATCGCTGAAGAAGCCGAAGCCAAGAAACTCGCTGAAGAAGCCGAAGCCAAGAAACTCGCTGAAGAAGCCGAAGCCAAGAGAATCGCTGAAGAAGCCGAAGCCAAGAGAATCGCTGAAGAAGCCGAAGCCAAGAGAATCGCTGAAGAAGCCGAAGCCAAGAAACTCGCTGAAGAAGCCGAAGCCAAGAGAATCGCTGAAGAAGCCGAAGCCAAGAAACTCGCTGAAGAAGCCGAAGCCAAGAAACTTTCTGAAGAAGCCGAAGCCAAGAGAATCGCTGAAGAAGCCGAAGCCAAGAGAATCGCTGAAGAAGCCGAAGCCAAGAAACTCGCTGAAGAAGCCGAAGCCAAGAGAATCGCTGAAGAAGCCGAAGCCAAGAGAATCGCTGAAGAAGCCGAAGCTAAGAGAATCGCTGAAGAAGCCGAAGCTAAGAAACCGCTGAAGAAGCTAAGAAAGTAGAGGATCAGAAAAAGATAGAGGAATCTAGACAAATAGCAGCTAAAGAAGCTCTTTTAAAGGAATAACAAGCTGCTAAGCTCAAAGAAGAGGAGTTGAAGAAGTAAGAGCAAGCTTAAAAAGTAGCAGCGCCTGTTGTGAGCTAAACCGCAAAGAAACCAGAACCCAAAAAGGGCGGTTTAGGATGCTGCGCAGCCCCACTTCCTCCAGGATATGATTGATTTGTTTAATTCAGACATCTAACTATATTTTTTCATGAGTCTCAATTAAATACTACTGTAGTCTAAGATGATTAAAATAAGTTAAGATTAATATGATATATAATTAGATCTTCTATTATATAGTCCACTTCACTCAAAATGAAAATTTAATACAAACCTGGCATTTATCTTCATTTGATCACTTCTTTATGTGCGTTGCTCGCGATGGATATATACACAGGCAGTTTTCTATCCGACAAGGCTCTTAAAAGCGATAGTTTGCATAATTATCGTGCGCAAATAACGGTCGCTGTGGTTTTCGCTGTCTTATCTGTTGCTTCTCTTATTCTTAGTTGGTGTTTCAGCTGCTCAAAGCGTTTCCGCGTTGTTTTAACTAAGAAATAGAAACTAATTAACTTCATTATTATACTTGTGAAGATAATTCTGTACATAATATTGGTTTGTGAGATATTCAACCAAACGTCCGCGTGCATCGCGATAATAATAGTCATAAATGCGGTTCAAATCGCTCACTTCATTCTCTTACTTAAAATCCAATAACAAAAAGAAGATGAATTAAACTCCTCAAAAGAAGAAAAAGCGCCGAACGAAAAAGTTTTGACGGTCGCGAAAGAAACGGAAGTGGAACGGGAAGCGATTCAAGTTCAGCCGATTGACGAAAAAAGTTGTTAAAATAAAGAAGACAATGAAATGAATAGAGAATGAAAAATATTTAATAAATAGTAATTAATTACTATAATCTCGCTCCAAACAAGGGATTAGTATTATTTATTTATCAAGATTAAAATATTACAACTTATATCTATAGCATCTGCGAATATAATTCAGCTGGTTGCTCCCATTTAATTGAATTATATCCAATATATTTATCTATACTACCTATGGAGTGGATTATAAATTACTTTTCTATTATTTATTTAATTTGCTGTGTGTAATTTCGATATGCAATTTAGTGTATTTTGGATTTATTTAGTGTAAAATAAAAGATTTTATTATCATTTATTATATTATTACGATTTTAAGACTATTAGTTAAATGTAATAATATTGCGCATTATCAATCTTATAAAGCGGTCTTATATAAATTTTACAGTTTTCTATTTATATATAATGCTATATTTTCTTTTTTGTCCCGCCAAAAGTTTCCAGTTTCCACAGCAAATTATGTCAGACGTATAAGTTCAAGAATAAATCAGAGAAGAAATCGAGCAGGTCGTTGTCGAGGAGGTTAAAAACGAGCCAGAGGTTGTCCAGCAAATAGAGCAACCACAAGAGGAAGTGAAGCCAGAGCTCAAGGAAGAAATCAAGGTCGAAGAAGTCAAGGTTGAAGAAGCCAAGGTTGAAGTCGACACACCAAAACTTGAGACCAAGGAGGAAGACACTAAGAAGAGCAAGAAAGAAAAGAAGGTCAAGGCTCCAAAGGAGAAGAAAGAAAAGGCTCCAAAAGCACCAAAGGAAAAGAAAGAGAAGAAAGCCAAAGAACCAAAGGCTCCAAAGAAGGGTCTCGGTTGCTGCGCTGCCCCACTACCACCTGGTTATAACTGATTTCGTTTGTTGCTATTTTTATAATGCTATTAATTTTGAGCTTAAATTTAAAAATAAAACGATTTTACACATGAAAAATCGTTCATAGTCATTCATGAAGAATAGAACTCTTTAACTTAATTTACTTTCTATTTGCATGAATTTGCTTATACAACTATAACGTTATTTTGTAAAGTTTACAAAAATAGCATATTGATTTCTTAAATCAACAAGACAGTCTTGATTTCGAGATTAATAATGAACTCAAGAAGTAATAAGGTTAAATCTGAGCATAATACAAGAGATTGTATATTTGATACCGATACAAGTTATTAATTATTAATGATAATATAAGTTTAGAATAATAGGGTCAACTTTACTATAAAGTGCAAACTTAGGATTGATATGAGAGTGGAATAAATATAGTTTATTTCTAAAACACATTGACTATGAAGAAATCTTACGTTATTAGATAGAAAGTTAGATACAAAAGATACAGTTAATTTATTTAACATAATAAATTATAAAATTAACAATAAAATGAATATTAATAATTAACTTAATAACATAACTTAATAAGTTATACTAAGTCTGTTTGTAAATCTTTAATAATATTGAAGTTTACTTGTACATTTAGATGACATTGAAATTCATTTTCAAATCTATACTAATTATGGTATATTTTGTATTACTAAAGATAGTTACAAAGATATCTTCCAATGATAGAATTCAGTTGAGTTTCAGTAAGTTAATAATAGTTGATATGTATTAAACTAAGTAGAATAAATGCATACTGGTCACGTCAAACCTCCTCACAGAATCTCTGTTAGCTCTTTCGAACTAATGGAGTTTGTTTTGGAGATCTTTTTGTTGATAACAGCTTTTGGTTTAGAAGGGGAGTTATGTTTGCGAAAGTTTAAGGGAATAGTGTCATAAATTATCGAAATATGTATCTTGTTTGCGATTTTCTGGTATCGCTTTTATTTAGAAGGTAATTTGTACGTTTTGTTGTGGGCGAGGATTTGTTATTTAGTTGGGCATTCTTAATTCCATTTGAATCTCATATGGTAGGTGTGAGTTAAAGTAGGATTTCGTTCTAATTTATCTGGATGGATGAATTGAGTGAATCGCTTGTTTAATTTAACTGCAGGTACGAAGACAGTTTCGGATTAGGTTGGACATATCGGATAGCTTTATTAATATGTTTTGAAATGTAAGTGACTAGAATAACAACAATAATTAAATAATAAATCTATCTTATTATTCTTATTATAGAAAGTGTACTTAATATATTTTTAAAAGGATGATTATGAGCTTCATTTTATATTTAACCTTAACATCTTCCCCTAATATAGTAGAATTCAATAAATTTAAATTATTGTCATTATCATTAATATTGAATTTATATTATTATCATACACTCCAATGAAACAAGCAAATTGTTAAAATGAAATAAAGAATTTATAACGAATGATAGTCAAATAATCTTTAACCCTCTATAATAACTAATACATAAATTTCATAGACTTTATTCAAGGTTTTGATATTCATACTTTGCTAATGGAAAACTGTAAAAATTGCGTACCACAATTAGTAAGCGATACTATTATATAAATGTGTATTATAAATTGTCGTATTAATACTGTTGAAAAAATTAACATTAAAAATATTGAAATTCTTAACTTACAAAACAATGAACTTTCATCACTTTAAATGGCTTAAGCATCAAAATTGTGGTAACTTAATTTATCTGGAAATCAATTTAGAAATTTATCAAGTCTTAAATCTTTGAGTTCGTTAACAAAATTAAATGTGTCTAATAATTATATAACTTCCATTTCGGCACTATAGTCAATGATAAATTTGTAGGAACTTGATATTTCGAATAATAAACTTCATGACAGTATATCACCTTTATAGTGTTTAGTCAAGTTGAGAAAACTGCAAATGAATTTATGCAGTTTACAAGACATTACAGTTATTTCATATCTTAAAGAACTAGAGGAGCTAGATTTGTCTGTTAATCCTAATATAAACGGTCTTTGTTTTCTTCGTAATTTAACTAAGATCAAAATATTATGTTTGAATAAATGTAAATTATAAAAGACTGCCTCTATTCAATAATTTATCAACTTATAACAACTTGAATTATCTGGTAATCCCGATTTGGATATCACACCACTTTAATATTTGAAATAGATAACGAAACTGGTTTTAAATTATTGTAACATATATGAAATTTCACCGTTGAGACCACTTGTTAACTTAAAATGGTTGGAATTATATGGTAATCAAATAATTCACATAGATCCTCTTTAGTAGTTGGTAAAACTAACATATCTTGATTTGAGCTGTAACATGGTACAGAACTTTACACCAATTTCTTGCATATAAACTTAGTAAGACATAATCCCGACATAATCCAATATTTACAGAACAGCCAACTAACAGGCATATCTTGATTTTATTAGCCATACTAATTATGAATCTCATACTATTGCTTTCAAACCACAGTAACCTCAATAACTACCGATATAATCAAATAGTTATAAAACAGATAATTAACGTCAAAGTTCAAAAGATGAGATAGATTTAGCGCGTAAAATGCAATCGATTTACATTGTAACTATTTAGCTCAGAGATATAAATTTGAAGTTAAAATCTTTTTGTTCACGATTGAATTAGTTATCCAAAAAATTTAACGATTAGCGTGTTTATTTTTCAAAGGCGCAAGCTGTACTATTCACAGTTCATTCAGGTTCAGATTGTTAGTGATCACAACTTTAACTATATATAGTAATAATTACATCACTTTCAAAAAATCAAAAAGAGAGGTAATGTAGCAAAAATAATTATTTTTAAAAATAATAATTGATGTTTAACAATTAATAATAGATATATCACATGTATATTTTTCTACCACTTCTCAATGCGAAAATCCAAATCAAAGAAATCAGTGCTAAGTGTTTCCAAAAAGCGCTGTAACAGCCCTTAAAACTAGTCTATTTCTGTATAGACCGATACTGACTGTAAATATGAGGTTGTGAATTCAATTAAGTCATATTGTAACGAGCCATAAATAGTTTTTTTCTGCTCCATTACACGTAAAAGACAATTTTAATGTCCTGAACACATTTATTTCGCACAAAGCTGCTCCAAAGCGCATAACTGCTTCTCACATAGATTCAATGCTTTGGAACAAATCATAATCTCAATCTGAACCAAGTTAATCTCCTATTATCACACAATCTTATTCATACACCCTCGGAACTGAAATCCAGGACCAAATTCAGCGCATGCTTCCAATTTTTGACACCTCCTCGTTTTAATTTTTGTAAAATCCAGAAAAAACTAACAATAATTAATAAGACCAAATATCCAAAGTTGATTTGGACCTCACCGCCTCATGCTCAATTTCGGATGAAAATGACCAGATTCTGTCCTGCACGCGCACACCCTCCGCTCCACAAGAGAATATAATCCAGAACGCGTCCCGAACCTCCTTTTACAATTCCGAAAGAGTTCCAAAGAATTTGAAAACAGATTTGGTCCCGTTCACCACTCCCGACCTTATAATACAAAAAACGCAACGAATGAATGAAACCAAAACTTAAAAAATTTAACAATAAAAAGAAAATGGAAAAAGGAAAACGGAAACGGTTTAAAAGAGGGAGAAAATTAACATTTAAAAAGAAAATATAATAAAATAAGAAACCTGCAAACAGAAAACAGTCGAAAGTAAATAAAGCAAAACGAATTAACAGAAATCGAATCAAAAACACAAGTAAATTGAAGATCCATAAGAAAGAATTGAAATTAATAGATATTAGAGAAAGGAATAGAGAGACGCGCTGGACTTCAACATTGACGACAGCGTCACACTTTATGCGTCCAGAGGAAGAGTTTTGTGAGTTTTGAATATTAGTAA
>CAXDID010000669.1:0-228427 GCA_963988835.1 Hexamita inflata | reverse complement strand
TTTCTTAGCTTCGGCTTCTTCAGCAATTCTCTTAGCTTCGGCTTCTTCAGCGATTCTCTTGGCTTCGGCTTCTTCAGCGAGTTTCTTAGCTTCGGCTTCTTCAGCGATTCTCTTAGCTTCGGCTTCTTCAGCGATTCTCTTGGCTTCGGCTTCTTCAGCAAGTTTCTTAGCTTCGGCTTCTTCAGCGATTCTCTTAGCTTCGGCTTCTTCAGCAAGTTTCTTAGCTTCGGCTTCTTCAGCAATTCTCTTAGCTTCGGCTTCTTCAGCGATTCTCTTGGCTTCGGCTTCTTCAGCGAGTTTCTTGGCTTCGGCTTCTTCAGCGATTCTCTTGGCTTCGGCTTCTTCAGCAAGTTTCTTAGCTTCGGCTTCTTCAGCGAGCTTCTTGGCTTCGGCTTCTTCAGCGAGTTTCTAAGTTTCATCTATAACTTCTTCTGTGACAACAACTTCTACTTATTCGATTTCTGACATGCAAATTGGAGTGTATCTTGGTATTATATAATATTTGCAACATATTAACAATATTTTCAATTGCTTTTTACATGAAGTCTATTTTTATGATTGTAAAAAATTATACATAGAACCTATTAATCATACTAAATACTTGAAATATATCTTTTGAGATCTTTATAAGATGAGTTTAAGAACAAGTTTAAATTGCTTTTGGTTGAGAAACTATTGATCTTTCCATTTTAAGATTAACAGTTGATCATTACGAAGTGTTATACTCTAGTGAGTCACTTTATAAGTTGAAAATTATAGAAAGACGTCACACCGTTAATTACGTCTATACTGGTCACCCTTTTCAACTGTCTCGCACGGCGTTATCACATCTCCGTTAGCTCTTTCGGGCTAAGTTTTGGGATTTTTCCAGAATTCTAATTGAGTTACAAGTCAAAACTCAATCAACCATATCCCATTGTCCCATTCTTCACTTCGCTTTCTTTTGACCATCATTGAATCCATTGAATCCACTCCAATGTCGAATTCAACATCCCTATTAGCAACTGAGATCATGGACAGATTCCGCCACGACTTGGAGGAGATTGACGCCGATTCGGAGGAGATTCAGTAGGCCGAAGCTGCGATCCTCCAAATGATCAAAGAAGACGAGCCAAGCACTCTCTCGCCTGTTTTTGAACCCATTATTTAACCAGTTACTCCTGAAAAGGAACCAGTAATTCAAATAGCTGTTGAAACAGAAGAAAATATAACAAAATAAACGAACAAAAAAGAACCTGAAAAGGATGACAAACAAAATGAGGAACTCAAAAGCGCCTCAATCGTGGCCGAAGCAATCGTCAAAACACACGAAACTGAAATATAGAAACAAATTACTTAAAAGATAGAAGAGGATAAAACATAGGCTGAAGATAAACCCAAAAAACCTGTAGAAAAGATTGACGAAAAGAAACAAGAAGAAAAAGGAAAGAAACCTAAAGAAGATAAGAAAAAGGAAACAAAGAAAAAAGGAGGATTCAGCTGCTGCGCAGCACCACTGCCACCAGGATACGACTGAATTTTTCTATTTTAACATTTGTAATCTCCATTTATTAATTAAGATTCAGCTATAGTAATAATACTGTGGTGTCCGAGCCAACTTTGATTTTAACAAATGTTTATGTAATAATTGCGCTTGAAAATTAAATCACTGTATTTATGCTAATTATAACATATTCAATTAATTCTGCGGTTCATTTCTTTTTCACTTCATCCTTCAAATGACGAAGCACACACGAAGCCGACGGATCACAATACAAGAGCGTCGCATAATGATGAGAATGTGAGAAACAGAATCACAAACTGTTGCAACCAAGAAATACATTGCTTGTTGCCTTCAATGTAGTCTCCAAACTGTTTATTCCATTTTTAAGCACTTTGAAGTTACAGGCAAGCTAGAAGCTTCTCATGCCGATAATAGTGTCAGAAAATTTGACTAAGCTGAGATTTTCGCGTTGTTAAATATCGCCAGAGCCATAGATTCGAAACTCGACGAATCATAGCTGAAAAATACTAAGCCCTTCGTGGAATTTCCATGTCTCTAACAACGGTATCTCGTCTCCTGGCCAAATTCAGTTTAAGCTTCTATGTTGCTAAGATAAAGCCAAAACTTACCGAAAAGCATAAATTGGAAAGTTTGAACTTTGCTCGAATGAACCTGAAACAACCAATTGAATATTGGAGAACTTTTTAGTATACTGATGAGTATCGCTCAAAATGCTATGCAAATCGAGCGAGTAGAGTGCTCAGAACACCTAAAGACGAGTGGAATCCGAAGTATTTTCTCGAAGTGTAAAATATGGACTGTTTTCGTGCATGATCTATAGTACGATTAGCTATAGATATAAGGGTCCATTATGGTTTATGCCGTGCGGTACGACCATGAATTCAATTGTCAATTCTTAAGTTCTCAGACAAGTTACACTTCCATCACTTAATAGCATAACTTGAAGTTGCAACAAGATAACGCCCCGACACATTTTAGTAAGTATATGAAAAACTTTTATACTGCTAACAACATTGAGCTCTATCGCTTTCCAGTAATGAGTCCAGACTTAAATCCACTTTTTCACTGCTGGAATCCACTGAAGTCAAACATTTCCCCTGAAGAATGTACCACATATGACTTATTTAAAGAAGAAGTAAAGAGGGCGTTGGAGTAAATCTCGTTAGATATCATCAATCATTTGATTGACTCTATGCCCAAAAGGTTAGAAGAAGTAATAAAATAGAAAGGAGACGCTACTAAACATTGAGTTAATATATAGTTAAAATTAATACAAAAAATAGTTTTGAAATAGTTAGTATTTTTTGAAATCAAAGTTGGCTTGGCGACCACAGTATAATGTAACTAGAATAGTTTAGTTAAAGTTATTCACTCCAAATGAGTTTAGATAAATTTGTAGACTAAATTGAATAATAATACCTAAAATAACTCCCCAATATGATTGTTACAGACGAATAAATAGAAGAAATAGAAATAGAAGTCGGATTTAAATATGAAACAAAAGAAAATAAGACCTCAATATCAAATACTGAAATTAACAGAAAACCAATAATTTAAGAAAATATTAATAGATAAAATATTGATGAGTAGAAAAATGAAACTGTGACCAAAGAATATAATAGTGTTTTAGATGATTTTAACTATAAACCTATTACTAGTAACAATCAAGTTATCACGGTTGATATTGTTGATGAGTTTGGTTATAAAAAAGAAAAGGTTGATAAAATCGAGTAAAATGATGATTTTTCTTTTTAAAAACCATTTGTAGCTATATAATAAGAAACAAAACAAGATGGAATCCAAATTCAACAAAAGTAGCAGAATTCTAATCAAATTTTAGACGATTTTGGCTATTAAATAGCGGATGTTGAAGATGAATTTTCATACAAGCCTTAGTCTGCAAAGCCAGACTTATAAGTTGCCAATAACAATGTTAAGGATGTATCTGACGACTATTCTTATAAACCCTTATATGCAAAGTTAGACAATCAAAATATTGATATTTCTCCAGAAGTGAACGAAAATGACGACTTTTCTTACAAACCTTTGCAATCAAAAAAAGATAATTAAATTGACAGTCAAAAAGACGACACAGATCAAAACGACTTTGCTTACAAACCGCTGAACGCAAGGAAAACAAATCAACTTGAAACAGATGAAAATCATAATATGTAATCGAATCAATTAAACATCGATTCACCAGAAAACGATTTTGAACCCAAAAATGAAGTATTGGAACAGTTTTCGTTTAAACCGTTCGTTAAAAAGGAACAGACGTTTAAGCCAGTTATTTAAAACGACTCGCTCGAGGACTTTACACCGTTCAAAGCAACGCAGATTATTTCAGTTCCCGTTAAGAAAAATGCAGTGAAAGCGGCGAAGGCGAAAGGGGGATTTGTTTGCTGCGCACGACCAGATTATGATTGAAGAATAGTTTTGATATTTTGTAAATATATACTCACTTAACTTTCGTTTATTCTATATTGTAAATAATTGTAAATTTATATAGTATATTTATATAGAGGTTATGTTCGAAAATAAAATAGTGTCCAATAAGTGGTCCAAAATGACGTTTTTTGCTTTTCAATGTTTTGTTCAACATACTATATCGCGCCCGTTTTAGTAGATTTACCACCAATATAATCTTCGAACATGAATATATTAGTTATTACTTATATATTGCAGTAGTAATATTTTAAACACAATTTTTATATGTGTAAATATGATATGAAACCTAAAATTGAAATAATAAAACAATATTTCACAAAGAAGACATATAAATAACTATATTATATTATATATTATAAATAAGTTATATGTCTTATAAATATTTATTAATCTAATCAAAATCTAAATTCACTAAATAATCAACATTAATTGTAACGATGACGAGTCAACCTTGTTAAATTCTGAAATATATTTTCGTTTGTTAGCTCGACATCTCAAATTTTACGATTTTCACAAAATTTTCATTTCAGGAACAGGTTTAGATCCTGCGCAGAAATGAGCATGTAAACGCATTTATCTAGAGTTTTGACGGTAATTGGTTGGTTATACACTGTCATGTCCGTTTTATTCAGTTGTGAGTACGCTTTGCACGCCTCAGGGCCTTGCAAGTCAATCCCTTTAATTATGTGCTCGTATTCACTCATTTCCCCTTCAATTTCGATTATTTTACGTTATTTTAGCATTCTCACTGAGCAGCACTTGAATTTCCCGCTGAAAACCATCGCGAAAGCGCTCGAAAAAACGGATTTCGTCGAATAAGAAACCAAATTCTCCCTCTGGTTTTCTGTTGTTTTCTCAAAGGGGAGAATTCGGATGGAACGGGTTCTATTCGAGAGGAGCTCGTACTGACGAACGAGCGAAAGCTACATTTGGAGTGGGAGAATTCATTTATTTATTAACAATGCGTTGAAATGAATGATTTGGAGTGGAATAATGCGGATAAATATTATTAATTAGGTAATGAGATGATCTCTTTTCTATTGGAAATCGAACTATTCATGCAGAAATGGGGCTTACTCTTTTGGTACATCTCAAAAATATCCACACAATAATCAATTACTTCAATCACAAGAAACATTTATAAATGATATTTTCATTTTAATGCGTTCTTTACTTCTGTAACTATGTACACAAAGATGATATATAATTATTGCATTTAAATGCATTGTTGGATTGTTGCTGTTAAGTTTGACGTTATTACAAATTTGTTAAATGTTTTCAGAGTATATTGATTTATGTAACTTCACTTACAATTACAATTTAAAATACAGTGTGCATTTATATCATATATTTATTACATAGATTCAATTACACATATTACATATTTTACTAATAGACAATAAATATATTCTAAAACAATTATTTAAGTGAGCTGGTAAATAATTATGTCTTTATTTATGAATCCAGAATTAAGATTCAACATGATTACATTATTAAACTTTGGTTAGACTTCTTGTTTTAGATCAAAATTCTATACTCACAAATAGATTCAAAACAGACGCCATATTATTTAAAATAGAAATAATGGGTTGTCAAACGTATATTAACTTAATATTTAGTAACAATATTTAGTAACACTTCAAATTCATCATTATGTAGAAAACTATAATCATTAAGTCTCGAACAAACAAAAGATGGACAGCTGAAGAAGATGCGCTTTTTTAGACTCTATTATACTTGTACTACCGCGACTTCTAAGTTATTTCAGAACAGATGAACAAATCATACAACCAAGTAAGAAGCCATTATTATAACAAAGTGAAAAAGCATTCAGTAGTGTAGAAAGCTTATATCAATGCAGAAACAAATCATATTGTAGGCAACGAACATACAACCTAGAAATAAGAGAATATCTATCAATTAATTGTGTTTGACTGTATTAAGTGACTGTAGATTCATTTATACTTCTTTTTTATATTAACTTTTAACATACACTATTATTACAAAAGGATAAGCAGCATATGTGTAATGTACGATGTATTTATTAGAAAAGACTAACTTGTATATCTAATATTACATTATTAATATAACAGCAATTTAACAAAATAAGCACGTTATAGCAATATATCTTTGATGTTATCAGGAAACTTGACACACATTACCTTTTGTAATAGGTAATATTATGATAAATTATTCACTAAAGCCCAATCTGAATTCCACTTCAGTGATGTCCAAAAACCATCGATGGACTGCCGAAGAAGACTATCTCTTTTACAAACTGTTGAGGCTCTACAACAATGACTTTCAGGTAATTTCTGAGTAATTAAATAAATCATATAATTAAGTGCGAAGCCACTACTATAACATTGAAAAGAAATTGAGCAAATAGAATGAAAGCATTAGAAATTTGATATTCTAATCAAGTTCAGATTAGAATTAATAACCTTATAATCTCATAGTCTTTGATTTTGTGTGATAAATCTTAATTTGTACCAAATTAAACTAAGATATATTGTCTTTCGTATATAACAACAGATATATAACAACAATACAGTAATATTATTAATGTTTTGTTGATTAGGTAGCAGTGTTGGTAGAACGAAGTTCGCTAGGCGATATTTAAAAAATCAGGTTTTACCAACGTTCAGGTAACAAAACCAAATATATAAATTCATATTTAACTATATTATTTGACTCTAATACATGTTTAAAGAATGAATATTCTCAGCAGCACCCTTATTTCCCTTACTTCTGCACTGGAACTTTGACCTCGTCAATATTAAAGTACTACTGGTCCATGCACTTCTTAACTCCGTTCATCAAAATTGCTTCCAGATCCGTGCCTTCATTTATTTCAATCAAATCACCGTGTACAACTTTTTCTCCTCCGAAATCAACGCCCAGTGAAATAAACTCGCAGCGTGAGGATTAGTTTTCTACGAAGTGCTTCCACGAACCAAGAGAGTCGTAGCTGCTCTCATCTTGCAGCTTACAAACGAGGAAACAGAGATTTGTATCACGCGTTAAGCTCGGGATGAGGGAGCAATTTCTTTGTTCTGTTCCAAGAGTGTCGTAGAAATCTAGCTGGACCCGTTTATTATTCACAACAACATTACGCGACACTTTCTGCATCTGTTATTATAGAGCGGATGTGGCGAACTTCTTGAGTAGAGTTGATTTTCCAGTTCCGTAGTCTCCGGTGAGGAATATTTTAACGGTGTGAATCAGTTCGGATTTGAGCTCAACTTTAGTCAAAACTTCACTTGAGGAGGCGAAAAAGAGTTTTTGAAGTTGTTTCGCGTTCGGCCTCTAATTCGGGTTCACGATGAAGGCGCGCTCAATCATGTCAATGTACTTCTGATCTGCGTAATTCTCGCCGAAAATATCAGTTGGTAAATACAAACCCTTAGTGGCTTATATTGCCTCGAACATAATATACCTATTCACCAAAAAGGGGTTGTAGCCGAACAGCATCTGATAAAATAAACAGCCGGCGGACCAAATATCAACCTTGTGGTTGTAATTCCTCTCAGAAGCCTTCACAGTTGATATCTCAGGAGCAAGAAAACCAGGAGTTCCACACAATGTCGAAGACTCAACCGCTTTTTTACTGAAACCAAAATCAATCAACTTGAGTTGCACAGATTTCGTTATCATTATGTTATCTGGCTTCAAATCGCGGTGCATCACACCCTTCTCTTGTAAAAGCACTAAAACCTCCAACAATTGACTGAAAAGATACTCAATAGTATCTCTGTACGTTACACGCTTCTCAGGTTGTGTATAATTAGGTACTTTGTTCAGGAATAAAGAGTTAGTACCTTTCTCCACTTTAAGTTCTTACTATTCCTTTACCAATTCAAAAGCTATTTACAAATCAACTTTCTATGTTTTATTCAAATTGAAACCTGGAGCTAAAATCTGTTCGTCTATTGGTTGTTGTTTAACTTTGTCTTTTAACAACTACCGAATAATAGAATGGTACTGATATCTGATATCATTATGATCCTAGTAAATTTTAATTTGTTCATACAACTATTTGAAATCTATTAATGACTCAAGATTTTATTTGTTCGGAAATTACTATGTTATAAAATCTTACAGAGAACAACCATCAATATATTCAAAAATTATTAAGTACTCAGTTGGGTACTTTAGAATTTAGTAGCAATGCACTATATTTGGATGGTTCAGTTATTACAACAATATTGCTTCGTCTTCTATTTATTTCAAATCTTATTTTAATAAAGCATCAATAAACCTATATAGCTTAATTGCGTATACTTATTTTGTTTTAATATCAACTGCCTTATATATTATACCTTATGTTCCCCTGCCTATCTAACAAAGTATTCGGAAGCGATTTTCTATTATATCACCATCATTGAACATTTAGCTGTGAAGTGAAAAATTACTTAATATTATAATAATTATATATTATAAGCTAATATATTACGTAAATTTACGAAACTAACCAATTAATAGGGAAAAATTAAGTTATAAAGTATTGAATTTTATAATTAAAATAAAGCAACTTATATTTGTTATTTATAATAGCATTCTACTATCAGTATAGTTACATGATAACCAAGTCAATCAATAATATATATTATTAATATATTCATTTCACTTCCTCGAGACGGCACAAACAGTCTTTCCACATATATTATTAATATATATCCCACTCACTTAACTTTCGTTTATACTAGTTCGGTCTTCTGTACAGGAACTGTAAGTTCACGCGAATGATCATTAGTTTTAGACACACTATATACGTTAGGCGCACCTCCGCAGCCAAGGCAACCAACGACTCGGGTACAAGCATCCAGGGGCGTAACGCGGCTGCTTCGTGCAAGCCGATCTATACGGGAATCCACCTGCGTCGTACCATCTGCGTTTCTAAGGAAGCAATGGAGCGGTTGCCGCTTTCCAATCCTGAAGGCTCGTTGATGGCATGCCCTTAGCCATACCGATCCTTGACGGCAGCTCAGCACTTTGAACCGGGGGATTTTACCTTCCGCAACCGATTTGGCCGAGCATCTCAGGAAGTTGGATGCGGAGTCAATCAATAATATATATTATTAATATATAATATATCAATAATATATAATAATTATTAACTACAAACAACATAAATTGATATAAATCGACCACCTGTTAATATGTAATTAGATTAATTTTACTAAAATGTATAAGATAATTTCATTCTTTAATGGAAATAGCGTAAATTTTGATTATTAGCAAAACATGATCAATTCATTTTTAATAATATATATCCATCTTTATGTTTTCACTTCAGTAGCAAGATATATGTCTCAAAAATAATATTGGACTCTGTAGGAAGAAGAAAAGTTTGCAGATTTACTTAAAAAGTATTCTAAAGATTTTAAACAAATATCAAAAGAAATGAACAGAACATATAGTCAAGTAAGAAGTCACTATTATAATAATGAATTAAAACTCAAATATTAAAAAGAGATATTGAACCAAAAAGAGACTTTAAGGCAAAAACCAAAGAAACAAATGAAATTTATTGTTTTTGATGATATGTAATGAAGTCTTGATTGTTTTTGTAAATAAATGTATAATAATTTTTATTATATATTTTTTAGTGAACTCACTCACTTTTTGGGTTCGGCCTTCTTGTTGTCGTTTTTCTTTCTTGGTTCTCTTCTGGAATCTCTCTTTCTTTCGTCTTTGACGATGATTTGGAGGAGTGGCTTTGGTTCCTTTGGTTCTTTGACTTCGGTTTCAACTGCAGCTTTTTCTTCGGTTTTTGGTTCTTCAACTTTCACTTCAGTTTTGTTTTCTTCGGTTTTGGCGGTCTTTGGTTTTTCTTGTCTTTGTCTTGGCTTTTGTTCGACGTCTCCCTTTCTGAGGGTTGATTTTTCCTTGATGCTGTCGATGTTGGTCATGTACTCGAAGTCGGCGACTTTGGATTCGAAGATGTCTCCGAGCTTAAGTTGGATTCTGGAGAACTCTCTCTTGGAGATCGCGTTGAAGTGCCAGACGGATATTTGGCATTAGTCAGATTTGGCTGTGACCTGAACGGCGGAGATGATTGGTTTCTGTAATTGTTCAGAAATGACGGCGAAAAGAGCGCGTTCGAAAGTTCTGTCAATGCGCTGGACCTTGGCTGACTTCTCAGTGTAGCGTCTGAACTGGTAAGTACCACCGTTGATGTGGTGTTCCCAAACTGGGAGGGAGCCGAGCATCTCGCGAACGAAGTAGACGGATGTGCCTGCTGGGAGCTGGGATGGGCGCTTCAAACGGGAGTAAACGTAGGCGAATTGCTCAACGGTGGCGAAGGAAGCGACCTTGGTCAAGGTATTGGTGAAAGTAGCGTCCTTGGCGACTTTCTCGGTGAAATAGACAGACCACACGTTGTGGAGAGCGTGGGCCTTTGGCTGGGCCTAAACTGCTTGCTGAGCTTGCTGCTGCATTTATAAATTAAATGAAGTGTAATAAAATAAAAAAATGTAGAAAAATGAATCGAAAGAAAAAATATTTGTATTAAACTGTAAAATAATGAATAGATAATAAATAAACAGCAAACTTACTATTATTTGTACAAATTTGATCTGGCTTCATAATTATCAATTCATACAGAAATTTATGGTTTGTTTCCTAACAGTCCTAATTCAGGAAATTTAGTAGAATTGATTTCGTTATAATAATCAAACTAACATAACTAATAACTAAAATTAAGTTAACTAATGTTGAAATATTATGTATACTGAATAATAGAACGTTAATCACATTCTATTTTAACTTAATAACTATGTTGAAAGTAAAATTATGTATAATTATGTATAATTTAAAATAATTTAATAATTTTTTGTAAATATTATTGTTCTCAAATGCGCATACATTATTTAATGTAGTATGTACAAGTATTCCACTCCATAGTATTACTTCAATGAAACCAACACAATCAACACTCGAAATGAAATTTTTGATTAAAGAAAATGAAATAGTTATAATAAATTAGTAAAATTTGACTAACATAGAGTTTGTAGAGAACTTTAATATTACGAAATTGCAAATATAGGATTGCTATAATATAATACTATATTTTAAAAGCCACTCAATTTCTTAATTACATATTGTTAATTGCAGAATTAATAACCTTAAATCTATCTAATTAGAAAATGTAGAAGTATTAAATTTACAAAATAACTGCTTAGCGTCAATATATAATAGTTCGCTTTCAAAGATTAAGGAACTTAATTTATCTGGAAATCAATTTAGAAATTTATCAAGTCTTAAATCTTTGAGTTCGTTAACAAAATTAAATGTGTCTATTAATTATTTAACTTCCATTTCGGCACTATAGTCAATGATAAATTTGTAGGAACTTGATATTTCGAATAATAAACTTCATGATATATCACCTTTATAGTGTTTAGTCAAGTTGAGAAAACTGTATATGAATTTATGCAGTTTACAAGACATTACAGTTATTTCATATCTTAAAGAACTAGAGGAGCTAGATTTGTCTGTTAATCCTAATATAAACGGTCTTTGTTTTCTTCGTAATTTAACTAAGATCAAAATATTATGTTTGAATAAATGTAAATTATAAAAGACTGCCTCTATTCAATAATTTATCAACTTATAACAACTTGAATTATCTGGTAATCCCGATTTGGATATCACTCCACTTTAGTATTTGAAATAGATAACGAAACTGGTTTTAAATGATTGTAACATATATGAAATTTCGCCATTGAGACCACTTATTAACTTAAAATGGTTGGAATTATATGGTAATCAAATAATTCACATAGATCCACTTTAGTAGTTGGTAAAACTAACATATCTTGATTTGAGCTACAACGCAGTGCATGACTTTTCTCCAATTTCTATTTTTATGTCATCTTGTATTTGTAAAATAAATAATTAGTATTAAAGTTCAAAAGATGCGAGAGAATTAGCCCGAAAAATGCAAAGTATTTATACAACGACTATTTCACTCAGATAATTGAAGTAGAAACGACTATCAGTTAGTGTTCGTTTTTATTCAAAATTGAATTAGTTCTCCTAAAAGTTTAATAACTATTGCATGCACTATTCCAATAAGCTTGCAATGCTTTTAACATTAAATTTAGGTTCTGATTGTTAGTGATATTTACAGCTTTTATCTAAATAAGTATTAAATATTATGATTATTTGAATAAATCTCTCAATCAAAACAAACAATGTTATAATTCCCTTTGTAGTCAACGCTATTTTCAACGGCATCTACCACTAAAATGGTATTTTAAGAACCAAAAACGTTCAAATCTATTACCTCGTCGGTCCAAAAAATAAAAGGAAATGTGAAAAACGGATCCATCAACTTTTTTAAAACTGACCAGTTTGGATTAACCGATTTGAATATAACTGAGCGTTGAATAAATTATTTTAAATGCGAGATTTAACCACATTAAATCTTGTAATTGTTGAAATAGAATACAGCACCATCTTCATATTCAAAAGCATTTGTAAATTCTTATTCAACCATTTCGTCTGAGCGTTCTATGAAGAAAAAGCAGTCAAAATTGATCAAAATAGGTTCCGGACGCAACTTCAGGCCCACACGCAGCAAATATGGCTTGGAGTAATATCTCTTGTTGATATTCTTGTAAAAATTAGCAACCTTGGAATTTTCTACGTGTTTCGCGCATTTCGTGCACGTCTGACTTTGCATTAGAGTACTATGAACGCACTTCATTTGGTGTGGATTATTAACATTTGCGTTATTTCATCAAAATAAATACTTTGTCCCATTTATCCATTTCACCTATAGAATGAAAATAGCAGTAGTGAACGACGATGGGTATCAGGAGGCTGGAATAAATTGTTTGATTTAGGTTTTGTAGACTGAGCACGATGTGCGTATGATTGCGCCCAAGTAGCATTAGTCTGGTGCTGCGTAGTCTCTTACGTTAGGTAAGAAGTTTGAGATAATATCTTGCCCGCTTGGGTACATAATCGACGCGCGTCCTGCCGATTGTGTGCGCGTTGGTTTGAAGTTGCTCGAGCGTGATGGTTTCGTGCCTGATTTGATTGTGTCTGGGATCAACACTGGTTCGAATCTGGGTGCGGATTTGCACTATTCTGGTACCTTTGGTGCTGCGCGTGAGGCTTTCATGCAGGGTTTCCGCTCAATCGCATTTTCGAACATGAACATGACCGAATCATTGGAAAATATGAAGTTGAGGTTATCCGAAAGTATCTTAAGTATAGTTCACCAGAATACTCCGCTCCACGTGATGAACGTGAACTTTCCGCGAGACACCATTTTGGGATTCAAAACGGTGCAAACTGATAATATTTCGTTTTACACCCTGGACTCGAAAGTGATAGAAACGGATAACGGATTTGAAGTGGTTCAATTCGGACTGAATGAAGTCAAAACGTTCTCGGAGAACAAAGACATCTTCTGGTGCACAAAAGGATTCATCACAATTTCTAAAGTGGAGTGCGACCTCTAATGCGTTCAGGTGGATTGCGATATCGAACAAATGGAGAAAATTGAGTGATTCGGTAAGATTTAAATGAAAACTGTATTTTTACCCTTAATCAGGTGACCACTTCGGATAACATGTAAATGAAAGATTCCATACTGTTTAATATTTCAATTAAAAACCGTATCATAAGCCTTATAAAATCGTATTTTTGTTCCAAAGAATATTAGTATGGTAAATTAGTAACTCAAATGTCAAATATTTGACAAAAAATAATGTGCAATCAAGTTTATTATTCTATTAAAAATACTTTACTATATTTATTTTTAAATGTGATTTGCTCCTAATGGTGATGTTTATATATAGAATATTCGAAATTAAAATAATATTTAGCGTACCATTACTGGTTGATTATACATAATTTATGACTAATATTTTTGTTACTTTGTGGTTTAATATGTGATTGACAGTGCGATACTTCTAATGAATCTGCAGCAACTCCCACTCGAAACATAATTTATCTAAACTTCAGATGCTGACTACCTTTATTGCTACTCTATAATTGATAATATATTGCGTTATATTGCTAGTATCTGGATTCTAGGTACTGTATGATGCCAAACGAATATATTTATGAGTGTGCACTATGATATTAATGAATATATGCATCTACTGTATCCGTATAATATTTGAGTCCACCATCATATTTTGTACATTTTATTATTTGTTATATTTTAGTACAAATCATACTAAATTCAATTATATGAAATATTAAAATCAAGTTTTAAAAATGATTGCAAATATATTATTTTGTATATTTTAGTACTTCTCCAAATATTAGATGGTAATAATATAAACAATATTTAAAAATTATATATCCAATATACAATTTGTTGTATATTTATAGTGGTTAAAAACTTCATATAATTCTTCAGATAGATATATTTTTCATTAAATACCAAAAATGTTACGCGTATTAATATTATATTTTCGAAGCTACTTGTATGTGAAGTAGTATCGTCTACTCTCTAAAAGTGATCATTAAAATGCTAAAATCTAGCCTTGGGCAAACAAATGTCTGTGTATGGGTGTATAGTTAATAAACGCATATACTTAAAGTGCGAAAATACAGCTAATAAAATATATATGTATTGTGTCAATTATACGATATTTTGATATCAATACACTTTTATAGTTGTGTCATGTGATTTTCAATAGTTGTTTCATGTAAAGCGCTGTGAAACAGGATTCATTAATAGCTTTTTCAACTGATTATCTAATATATCCCACTCACTAAACTTTAATACATGCTAGCTTTGTCTTCCGCAAGTCTATGCGAATGATACTGTTGTATAGGGATTTGTTTACTTTTCTAACATTCGGACGTTAAGACGCCCTCATGTGTAAAAAAGTAAACAGAATCCGCACCCAACACGGTTTAAGAACATTTGCGAAATGGAAATATATTAAAATAGTCAAAAATTAAATAAAATAAAAAACTTTACAGTCAAAATAAAAAATTATAAACCAAACGTCAAAATGAAATTTTTAAATTCTAAAAATGACATTGATTATGAGTACACAAGGTAAAGACACCGACCAATTACTTACATTTTCGAAATAAGATCAACAACTTCTTTGCGAATATGAGATTGACGAAATAGAAGCAAATATCAAATTGACGTTCACGGCGCCACAATATACCATCAACAATAATAGATATAGTATTTTAAACGAATAAAATGATTGGATTGATGTTCTATTACCGTTCAAAAGAAAGATAGATGACGAGACTTAATTATTATCAATTATCTAAAACTTATCAGACAACAATTATCAATTTACAGTAGACAATGATTACTTTATAAACAACAACAAACTAAAATTTAAAGCAACAAATTTCAAAGCATTTAAATCAGACGACCATTATTTTTGCAAAGCGTTTGGTTTAGTTAAAGGAACTATTTATGAACGTGATGAATAAGGTTTTATAACCGCAACAAATATTTTATACCCGTATATTTACAAGTATATTTGCATCAACTGTTATGATATTTAAGACTATACACTAATTGATCAAGGTTAGAAACGTTATTTACTTTTGAAATAATTTAGAACATGGAATGCAGGAACAATAACTTAAGTAACATCAGACATCATCGTCACATTTCAAGTTAATTAACTTATTAAAGGTTTTAGAATTTAGTTTTAAGATGAAATGTATCAAGATTTGTAACTGAATGGAGACGAATATACTTTAGAACTATATATTAACAAAAGTAAGAAAGTATTAATGCGAATGTAGTAGTAAGAAGAAGCGCGTATACTTAAAGAATAGGAATTTGAGTATAAAAAATAATTAGAACAATAACGTCAAGCATCAGTTCAATAATAATATATTGAACAAGAATAGCAAGCATAATAACAAGCACAAAATATTTAATTTTAATAAGAAAGTGATTTATAGAAACAATAAGATTTATGGAGAACGACGAGTATCCAAATCCCAAATGATAACGAGTACAAAAAGAACATCAACTATAATTATGACATTTTATAATAAAAGAAAGGCGAGAAAGCAAAATTAGGTAAAATGTACAAAAAGAAATAATTAAAAGCACAATAGTTTTTATTAGGAGTCTAAATGTTAGATGAAGAAATAGAAGAATTAGAAGAGTCACGTTTGAAGATGTTATTAAGCGTGAATAAGAATGATGTAAAGATGTCTGTATAGGACTTAAGTGATATAGCAGAAGGTTAATTTCCTAAAGTAGTAAAACGTGATCCAAACGAGTAGATAAATTTAAGTGACAAACCATCAGTGTAAGAACCTATAACTATAAACGAACTTAATGATAGTGTTCATCCACCAATTGTTAAAGTTGACCCGAATGAAGTTATGAATTAATAACTATAATCATAACATCAATAACAAGAACCATAACTTTAGTAACAAACCGAACATCCACCAGTTGTTAAAGTTGACCCAAATGAAACTATTTAGTCGCAAGATCAATCATGGACTTTTGATACCAATAAAATTGATATACCTATAATTAAAAACGAGAATTAAATTAAACAAATAGAAGAATATTTATATTAACAACAATAGAATGAAGAGTAACAAAAAGAATTAGAATATCATTATCAATAAATGTGGATAGGTTATTTAGAAAGGTTAGAATATTTATTACGTCAAGTTTAAACAAAAGAATAATATGATGCAGTAGAGTAATTAATGTTAGAAAATACAGATTACATGTAATAAAATTTGAATGATTAAATAGCGTCATAAGTTAACATAAGAAATATTTGATGCAGTAGTTAGATATGAAAGTAACGAAGAATATTAAGAATAAAACCCGAATCATGAAAAAATAGAAGAACTTTAATAAATAGAAGAACCTTAACAAATAGAAGAACAATAAGAACCAGAAATAGTATAATATATTAAACAAGAATACCCAGATATACATTTAGATTAAGCATAAGTTTAATAAATGTATGATTAACCATTTGATTAATAATTACCACTTATGACAATTTAATAATTAAAGAACGCATATAATATATAAGAATAATCTTAACAAGTCAGAGATTTTATAATTGAAAAGATGACAGATGAGATGAAATTAGTAAAAAATCAATAACAAGCATAAGATATGAAATAAAAGTATGAAGATTTTAAAGAAATTTTAAAAGGAGATAAGAGCGAAGAACATAAAAAATAAGATAAAAAGATTTATGATAGATTGAGATATCTTTAACAATAGAAGTATAAATGAAAATATAAATATCATTATTTTTTTACTTTATAGAAACATGAATTACTTAAAACCATAAAGCGTTATAGAATATTGTGAAGAAAATACAGACATCCAATTTGAAGAAGCCGTTATTTATTTAGATGCAAAGAATAAGAGAGTAAACAAAAATAATAAATTTGACCCAAAATCATTAAATATGAAAGTCTTATTAATAGTATTAGTTCAAAATAATAAAATTGTTCAGAAGTTAGAAATAACTAATAACTATATTTATACTGTAAAGAAGATTTAAGACTAAATGATAAATGAGTCTATTATCAAAATTCATATAGATCACGAGTCATCATCCTTTACGAGCAAAACAGGAGAACAACATGAATTTTATCAAGCGAAGTAATACAGAGTTAGACCTGAAGAAGTTAAACATTTTGATTTAATTAGAATTTAGAAAGAGTTTAATATTGTAGTTTTAGATAAAACATTAGATTTTGATGAGACGTAATCAGAAACAAAGTAAAAGAAAGTAGTGAAAAAACAAGTTAAAAAGTAAAATAGTGAAGAAGAGAGTTAGTGATTATATTAGATATATTTTTTGATAATTTGATTAAATAATTAAAATATGAAATGTTAACCTTATTTTTTTATTTTCTTATAAAATGAACAATCTTATTTAATAAATTAATCAAAATATGAATTTAGATGAAGGTGATATAGCTAATTTAGAACTAATATCTAAAAGACCTATATTTCAAGCGTATATCTAAAGAAGACCAGATTTTAACCCAAATATGTAAGATGAATATTTCGGAACAATAGCAATGTTTAAATTAACTTATGGTTTAGAAATAGAAGAAGAATTAAGACATGACCCTAATATATAAAATCATAGAAGTTAAACTATAGAGATTATGTGTTATGAAAAGAAAGTATAGCCATAGGAATGGATGATGTGTAGTCCGTTTATTAAAGACAACACAGGTAACGCGGCAATACATTATAGAATTAATACTTTAAAACCATAATCACGAAAATTACGTAAATTAGAAGAGTATTATTGTAATAAAGCAAACAAATATATAGATAACATAGATGAAAATTAAATATTAACTTATGTTGATTTCATGTGGTAATTTCATTTGTGTTATAAAAATATTTTAAGAGCATACGATAATATATCAAATTATCAACCTTATGATTATATATATGATTATATATTATGATTTGATAACTATATTTTTTATTTCTTTATAAAATGTAAACAATTAAAACAGCGGATAAATAAGATTTTGAAATACTTATCAAATAATTATCAGATAATTCATTTTCAAAAGGAAGTTAATTTTATTAAAGTATTCAATAATTTTTAGAAGACAAAGATTAATAATTACCTGATATAGATCAAGAGTAATTAGATAGAGTTTTAGAAGTGACTAAAGACACTAAACGTAAAGTGATAAATGAGTTTAGAAATATGGTGTCAGAGTTCAGAAAACTTATTTCAAACTATAAATAGTCAAAATACTAAATAAAACACGATAATGGAACCGTATATACCTTATAACGAATGAACAAAAAGAGATTTCAACAACTATATATAAATTTTACAAAAGAGAAGTTATAGTCCAAAGATTTTTACGAATAATTAGATACAGATAAACCATTTGATATATCTATATTTGAACTAAAGTTATTGATATCAACTTATTAGAAAGAGACACCGAACAAGAAGAGACTTATGACGTATACTAAATATATTGAAGACCATGTTATACAAGAAAAGTATAACCAAGATATAACTAAAGAGTATTTCATTAGTAATATGTATAGTAAAGAGCATGAGGTCATAAACAAGTGTTTTGAGTTTATTAAGAAGAGTGATAGATTTGATGTACAGCCAAAATACGATAACGTGATAACTAAATTTATAAATATTTTAAAACATTGTTAGTATTACCATTAAATACGAGTGTTAATAGACCCAGAGTTATATTCTATTTCATAGAAGTTAGTTCCACTTTTAGTCATGAAAAGTTTCCAGATATATTTGTGTTACCCAGATACATACAAGATAGTTAATAGTTAAATATTCAATTTCAATATTCCAATATGTTATACATCACCAATAGACGCAGATTCATTGTTTATAAACGATATCAATAAACAAGATTACCACTTAACTAAAAACTAAACCTATTTACATAAATTAGTATTTGAAAAAGAGACATCAAAGAACAAGACGTAAACGTCTTTAGACTTTATGTCAAATGTTATTCATCATAAGAATTTTAACTAATTTGATAATAATATATAAAACTTATTAGAAGTAAAACCTGATAAAAACAATACAAGTCACTAAAAACATATGAAATTGCATGCAATGGGATAATAAGATTATAAAGAGTCATATTTTAGAAATTATATAGATATCATACAGTATAGAGATCAATTAACATTTTATAAACATTTTATAGAAAATACACCAAACGATAGTGAGAAGTTAGAATATTTATTTGAGTCAACATTTGGAGTACAACCTGTTTCTTTTACAATTGATGAACTAATAGAAACAATTAGATATAGAATAAGAATCGTGAACATTACGAAACAATACAAAGAGTTATAACCAAATGTTACTTTATAATAATTTATCGATTATAAAATTTGAAACTTATAAATATTATTTTTTTAACATTAAATAAAAAACAAATGTCGATCAACATTAAAAATTTTACCATTTCAGTATTAAAAGTTCTTTTATAAGATTTTGATTTCGATGAAAAGAGTATGAAAACTATAAAGAACAAAATTAAGAAACTTAAAATATTAGAAGAGATGTAAAGAATTATGCCTGATTTTGAAGCGATGAAATAACAAGAGAATGATTATAAATAGAAGATTTAGAATAAAAATATATAATTAGAAGAATAAATTAAGTCATATAGTAAAGAAGATATAAATAATTATTTAGAACGATAACAATAAGATAACAAAGGTATAATTAGATTTGATGGAGACTATAATAGAATTATGATTAAGTATCATTTAGATGATATCATGAGATTTCACAAAGGTAAATTTATTAGAATATACTATAGAGACGACGAAGATAAAACAACTATATTTGTATACCCTATTAAAAATAGACTTATTTAGAATATATCTAATGCAATTTTCAAAGGAGTCAATTTAGAAGAAACACATGCGGGAAGCGATCAACAACTTGAGTTCAAATTATTGAAAGCCTATAAGATTGAAATACTTGTAGCAGAGAATGTATTCAATTAGAATTTATTAGAAAATGAGAAGAAATTAGATGATATTGATAAACTTATTAAAGATAAATAAAAAGAAAAATTAGTTAAGTCAATTGATCTAAAAACAAATAAAAAGAACAAAGGTGCATACTTTAACTTTATAAATAAAATACCTTAAATTAATCTTTAAAGATATTAAATTGGAAATAATTTATAACAACATTTAGAATTATCAAGAAGAGCATAATGTTTTATATATGCGTTATAAATATCGGGTTAATATACTAATCAAGAAATATAGGCAATTTTAATTTAAGTTCAATCAAATTTACAACTATTTTCATTATCATAAATTAAGAATATCAAACATATAGGACCATTGTGTATACACGTGTATCAAGAATCAAATAGATAAGTTAGAATTTATAAAATTAAAGGAGATATAGATGATTTGAGACAATAGTAAAAAGATGTAGTTCATATTGGTTTATATAGAGAACACTATTTCATATATGATACAAATGTAGAAGTAAGTAACTTTTGGTTGAACAACTTTTAAAAATATAAAACTTATCAAAAGTATTTAGATAACACCAATATTGTATAAGTTAGAGAGACATAAAACAACATATGTGTCACAACAGGTAAGTCTTAAAATGATAGTATAACAGTTATTAGAATGATGCACGAACTTAATATGTTTGAAGAAATAAAAGATTATAACGAATTTAACTATAAAGAAAATAGCAAATAAGTAATTAGTGCGCCAGATAATGCATAAGACTATTGTTCAGAAACTAAAGAATTTATAGAAAAAGAAAACCATTTTGATAAAATATTGTATGCGGATACAGAAGCATTTACTATTGATAGTGAAGGTAAATTTATAAAACATAAATGTTATTTATGTGTTTGGGCGGATGGAGATATCATTAAGAGTTCAAGAGATGTTAATGGTTTAGTTAGATATATTGATAAATGTTATATTGATGAAAAACATGATGCGAAGAAGAACAATTTTCCTGATAAATAGGTCTTAATATATATGCACAACTTATCATACGATTGTTAGTTTATACTTAAAGAACAATATCAAATCGAGGATATGATTTAAAATAATGGAAAAGTACTATAATTTAGTTTTTCGATATACAACAGATAAGGTCTAAAAATACAATTTGTATTCAGAGATTCATACATCATGATTTCTAAAAAATTGAGCGAATTACCAGAAATGTTTTTGAGTATTGAAGAATAGAAGACAATACAAAAAGAAATTATGTGTTACAACTATTACACTGAAGAAAGATATGTAAACAATATCGGTGACATTGAAGAGGCATCTAAATTTATATCTAATCATACTAAATAAGAGTTCATTTCAGTTTTAAAGAAGAGCGATTGTATGATTAAGACGTCAAAGACGTCAGGCGCATAAAGCGCTGATGATGATTGTTTTGATATGTAAAAGTATGCATTATTTTACTGTAAATAAGACGTAATTGTATTATAAAAATGTGTTTAGAAATTTGCGTAATTACTGAAGGAAAATATGGATATGAACTTATTTAATTATATATCTATTTCATCATTAGCGTTATCATATTAGTTAAAGAAATAATGTTTTAATAAAGTGTATAAAGTCAATGGTTTGTTAAGATAGTTCTTATAGCAGTTCGTAATAGGAGGAAGATGTATGACAGCATATAATAAAAAACAAATCTTAATGTTTAAGAAGATATTAGATTTTGATGCAGTTAGTTTATACCCAAGTGCGTAATATAGAACATATTACCCAGCAGGTAAGTTATATACCTTAACACCAGAACTTATATAACATTACAATGTCAAAGAAAACTTATTTTAGATTACCGAAAAGAGTTCGTCAAAAGATCAAAATACTTTATATTTAGAAGTTAAGTTATTTAAAGGAAATGATTTTATAGTAAGAGGTTTTCCATTATTGAGTTAAAAAGTTGATGGAGTTAGATAGTTTACAAATGATATTGATAAAGAGAATAGATATTTTGTTGATACAATTGGTTTATAAGAATTAGTTTTGAGATAAAATTATAAATATGAAATTATAAGTGGTGTATATGCTAAAGAAAGAGACTATACTATTTAAGACGTGATTAAATATATGTTTGAAGAACGAGTTAAGTGTAAAAAATAGAAAAACCCTTTATAAGAAATTTATAAATTGATGTTGAATTCGTCATATGGTAAGACTATAGAAGGAGATAGAAATGAGACAGTTGAAATATATGAAGATTTAAGTTAGTTATTTAAGAAATATGATTAGATCAATAGTATTTAATAATATGGAAATAAGTTTTGTGTAAAGTTAGAGAAAGAATGTTGTGAATAAACAGGTTATCATCACGTAGGAATTTAGATATTATCGATGAGTAAACGTATTATGAATGAGGTTATGGTGTTAGCAGATGATTTAGGTTTGAATATCTATTATCAAGACACAGATTCAATGTAAATTTAAGAAAATGATTTAGAAAAATTAAATCAAGAATTTAATATCAAATATAATAGAGAACTTATCGGAAAACAAATGGGTTAATTTCATTCAGATTTTTCATCTAATTTAGGTAAAGTGTTATATGGTGAAGACGGAATCTATATTTCTAAAAAAGTATATTGTGTTAAGTTACGTGTATTGAATAAAGACGATGAGATTTGTTATGATTTCCATCAACGTATGAAAGGAGTAACAAGTGAATGTATAACTTAAAAAGCAGATGAATTATATGGAGGAGATGTGATTAAATTGTATGAAGATTTAGCAAAAGGAGTACCAATTGAGTTTAATTTATGTAATGCAAAAGTATTTATGAAGAAATAAGATGATTATAGTTATATGAATTTAAGCGAGTTTAAAAGAACATTAAAATTTTGATAACATATATTAATTTTTTATTTTGAAGAAAACAGATGAATTAAGAATAATATGAAGCATTTAAATATGATACAGTTATGAACAAGACTTAAAAATAGTTTATTCCAAATCATTAGATAGAAATATAAGTTTAAAAATAAAAGTGTTTAACGGATGAATAATGGATCTATTTTATTATAGTATTTAGATATGATTTCAGTTTTAGTAAACACATCAGTTATATTTGCTTTAGTTTAAATTAAATTGTCTTAAACTAATTATTATAAATCTATTTCTGTTTTAGAATAAACATCTAATACATTTGCTTTTGTTGAACTTAATGTTAATAAATTTGTACTAATTTAAGAATTTGTGTCATTTTATTTTAAAACATAATCGTCTAAATCTGCTTTATCTGCTTTCATTGTCTATAATGTTGTAATTTGTGCTTACATTTCTGCGTCTATAACACCTTATGATATAATGAATGAATTTAGTGATGCTTTTGTTGCGGTTAAATCTGTTTTAGTTGTAATGTTATCTGCTTTGATAAGTGATACATCTCCTTCTAATAATGCTTCTTTAGTTGATAACAAACTGACTTCAGTTACTAATTATGATATGATTGCTCCATTTGCTGTTGACATTGATAATGCACTTCCTGCTGTTGTATTTGCTGTTGCTGCTGCCACTGTCGCTGCTGTTGCTTCAATACCTATTGCCCCGATTGTTATACCTAATCCTATTACTGATGCTTCACTTGCTAAACCGTTTAAATCTGATTTAGTGATATAACTTGCGTCTATCTCATTTAGTAATGCTATAATTTCTAATATTTTAGACCAATGCGCGTCTAAACTTGTGTCTTGTTCAATGTTCTTGGTTTCTATTTATAACAAACGTGTTTCGGTTAAAGTTTAAAATGCTTTAAAATTATTATTGTCTATAAATAGTTGTTATATCTATTAAGTATGATTAACTATTGTTGAATTTATATTTTAGATATCATTTCCAAATATGTTGTTTATTTAATCTTGTGCTGCTTTGTTTGCTTCAATTTAGGTTTATATCTCAATAATTTTCTATTAGTTCAATTTATGTGCTTCAATTAACTCATCAATAGTTTCTTCTAAATCAAAATCTCCATCAATTTAAGATGATATGATTATGTTATTTGATCTTAAATTTTTGATTGTAAAATTATTTAAGGTCTTACCTTCTAATTAATTTATATCAATTTATATATTTGATTAGTTGTTTTTAGTATTGATATAAACACTGTTTTCATTTAAGACATCATTGAATTAGATATGATTATCATTTGTGATATCTATACTCTATCCTCCATATTTTATCTTTTTTGCTTTTATAATCAAATTATTATCTTAACTTAACGCTGACATAAATTTTATATGACCTTAAAAAATAATTTTTTAATTTGAAATAAAAATAATGTCTGATAATGAAAAAGTATAAATTATACCCGCTAATGTAAAAAAGTTTTAAAACCTTAGTAATACAATGGTGATGTCAACTGGAAATAATGGTAATGGTGCTGTAATCAATAGATAACGCGCTGAAAACTATCCATATTTCTCAACTGCTGCTCCTTGTACTAGTACTCCAAATGCAAACTTCTAATTCACTATAGTCACTGGAAAAGGTCTATTATCTACAAACCAATCATACGTGTCATATACTATGAAATATGCTCTTAAAATACCTATTTCTGTAACATATAATGGTTCTACAGTTGCAACAGGTTCAATTAACAAATTTGGAAAATATTATGTTCAAAACTAAGGATTTGGTCCTTGGTGGTACTTTGAATAGTATAAATTCGATACTGATAAATGGGTCCCTGATACTTCAAAACCTATGGTGGCTCTATGCGCTGCTCCTATGAACTCATGTGCTCTATTTAATAAGTCATAATACATTTATAGAAATCTTACTAATTAAGACGATGATATATTTAGATAAACTGCTCGTATGCAATAATAGTTGCCAAATGAATATCAAAACGCTCATAACTAAACATGGTTCAATGGTGATCTTCCTTCATTAGAATTCTATGCTGTTCCGTATGAATATGATACAACTAGTACAAGAAAAAGAAAATATTTAGATTTTGGCGCTGGGATTGTGACATTTTTAGACAAATCGAGTATAGAAAATGAATATAAAGTGACTAAAGGCACTCCAATAGCATCTGACACAGTTGCATCAACTGTAACATTCTACTTTACTAAAACTTATACTATTCCGCTTAATGTTGTAAACTAAATATTTGACTCAACTAATACTTATCCTTTAAGTGTTTTAGGTTATGAACAAATAAGATTAAATCTATTTATGTAATAAGGTAAAATGGCTTCTATATTTGGAACATCAATTCTATTAGATGAAGAATAAACAGGTATTGTTGAATTAGAGTTAGTTCTCGTGTCAAAAGATAGTGAGTATGTAAAGTCAGAACTAAATTCAAAAGATGGTTTCTCATATCATTATATGAAATTTGATAGAGAACTATTGCCATCAATTGATCAAACATTATCATCACATAGAATATTAAATAGAGGTCATTAATCAACCGCAGATGTCGTAATAGGGATAAATATTTCTGATGAGAATTTTGAGTATACGCGTAAAGATGGATAAAAAGTAAGAGATTCAATGTATTTGAAATAACGTTTTACACCTTTTAACAGTGAATAATAACTTAAAATTATAAATGGAGAATATGATTAAAACGAGGAGTTCAATTGGTTTTAGACATTCAACTTATGGAAAGGAAATAGATCAAATGCGCTGTTCAGTTAAGATTTAGATAACATGACATAGTTCAAATGTGAAATGTTAAGAGGTTTAAATCTTTACAACTAATATTCAAGAGGTATGATATGTTATGATTCAATGTTAAAACTAATGTGTCAGTATGCGTTAATGACTTTAAATTTAGAGGCTTTTAGTATTGATACTAATGAAGATGTTGTAAATGATGGTGTAGATTCTATAAACTAAAAACTTTATGTTGATTTCAAAATTGGTTATTATCAAAATAGTTAAAAGGCTATTCCGTATAACGAAACAACCTAAACCGCTAAAACTTTAATTGCTAAAAATACACCTTTAAATATTGAAGTAATGTAAATATATGATTGTGTTTTGAAGTTCACACCAAACAAATAGAATATGTCTGTAGATGAAAACTTTACATAAACCGCTTAATTAGTTTAGTGACATAAAGTCTAAAGACATTTATGTCTGATGACATGATCTTAAAATTATTTTTTTGATTTGAAATAAAAATGATGGATAGATAAGTGATATAAACTAAAGTACTCGTGGCTGATTAGACACAAACACAGAACACGTTAACTATAGAAAGTGACTATAACTCGATAAAATCTTCTATGGTAAGATTTGAAGAACAATCTAATTTATAGAAATTTAATACATACTCGAATATTGTAATCAAAAAATATATCAATGATAAAATTACTGCATTAGAAATCTAAAATATGATTACACAATTATGCGCATTAAGTGAAATGGTCTGGTAAAATGAATAATAGGCTGGTGAATTGAAAAAATATAATGTTAAACTATAAATTAAAACTGTACTTATGACTGATACATCAATAACTTAATAAATTGCTGAGACTTTACTTGATGATATGATAGATAAAACTATACAAAATAATACAAAATTTCAATTGATATAGTTAGCGTAAAATATATTGAAAATTAGTGTTAAGGCTTCTGGATGTTTGTCATCTTGTTTCAAATGATGACCTAAATAATATTTTTTTGATTTAAAATAAAAATGTCCTAATAAGTTGTAATTGCGTAAACTAATGATAAAGGTTATAGTTAAGTATATTTACCTTCTTATAAAAATAGTGATTATATGATACTTCATTCTATACGTTCAAATTTAAATGCATAATGTAATGGTTCTATAATATTTGATTTTAATACTAAAATTGATATTTAAACAAATAAGATCACATCATACTTTTCTTTATAAGATTTATGTGACTAAATCAATTCTATATAAAATTATATACTTTTTACTTAAGTTAATGAATAATATTTTGAAATGAAATGTATTACTGATTGTTCTATAAATATGACTGGAAATTATAAAAATATATTTGGTTTTGATAAATAGTATAGTCTAATTAAAGATCAATAAGTTTCATTGTCGTAATAAAACTTGGCACGTATAAAATATTTGAAATTATAATGTGACTTCATAAATACTTCTTAGTTTGGTTCTGATACTATAGATGCACTTATGATTTTAGATAGATCAAATAACTTTTAGTTTGAGTCATAGACTATTGATGTACATCATAAACTTATTAAATCTTAAGTATTTAATTTCTGGATAACTGATTAAGACGATAACCCTTTTATTTTAAATACTATTTATATTAAAGTTCAGTTTTTTAATTGTGAGTGCATTGATACTGTACACTTAAAATAATAAGTATTTATTCAATTTAAACCAAAAATAAATTTAATAACATAAATTTCATACTTGTCAGTTCAATAAATATCTGGATAATTGTCACCTAATAATGTTTTGAATAGAACTAATGGTAAAGTGACATTTTAAAATACTTCAGGTATTAATAATATAGGTCTAGTACTATTTCGGAGTGTAAATGTAAAAATCGATCTTAACTAATAGGCTCGTACGCGAGTTCATTTTAACCCAGTTTGTATATCTATATATGAATCCTTTCCCTATAAAATATAAGATGTGATCATCCCGTTCATTTTTTCATAAATTGAGCATTTATTTTTGAGCACTTTTATATTTAATTTTAGATTTATGAGATTAATTCTTACATTCCACACCTAAATAAATGTTGAATATCACTTAAACTTTATAAATATTTTATTAATATAACAATAAGATTATTTTCTACAAATATACGATATTTTAAATCAATAGTTTTAATTTTTTATATATTAGCTTTTAACAAATAGAGTGGTACTCAAATATTACTTTTAGGTATTATACTTTTAGTATCAATATAAAGATTGCATGAAGCATAAATTTAATTAAATTTGTGTGCAAAAATGTTATTTGACCTGATAGAAATGTATTTTATCAAATCATATTGAAATTTTTCATGTTTTCTTAATATTATATTTCAATATAATTATTAATTAATTACGTATAATAAATATATATTATATCGATTTTTTATTCATTATTTGTAGTGAAATAGCAAAATCACAAATAAACTACGCAAAAAAGCTTCGTGAAATTAAAAAAGGAAGATTATTGTAATAAATTTCTAAGTGCATCATAATTGCAACATTTAAATTTGTGTGCAATATTAAATTTGTGAAATGATACTGATAATGACTTATTAGTAATATTTTTGTTACTGACATTCGTTTTTGGGTTTTCATGGATTCATTTGGTGTGGAACAAATATTAAATGATGTTATTATTTAATTATATGACTATTTATTTCAATATTTATTCATATATTTTTATAATTTCATGTATTCCATTAATTTGTCAAATCAAGGCCATTATTGGTAAGTATCTTAAATATGAAGTTTTAATCACCTCTTTTTATTTTAGTAAAATCAACTTAAATGACCTCTTATTTATAATATTATATATAATAATAGGCTCAGAGAGTGGAAATCGATATATTGTAGAAGTATATGGATATGAATACAGTTCATAGAAAAATCTAGAGTAGGGGTCGTCCCGTTCAATTATTAACTGTACAAAGTATCATTTTCTAAAGCGCAGATGAGTGCTAATGGGTGTTAGGATAAGAAATACGTCAATAATCTTTGAGTTTGGTGAAATCCGCGTGTCTTCAGCTAGTTTCTGAGATAAGTTAAATGTTGTTCATTTTTGGGGTGGTTTGCGCCCCGGACAGGGATTCGAGCGGAATATTTATAAGATTGAAGAAACAACCATAAAAATAAACAGATACATACTCACTAACACTCATTTATTTTCGCTTCCGAAACATACTATACACCACATCAATCACACTATATTCGTGACCTATATTTAAGTATTGATTTATTTGTTGAATTTATAGAATATAGAAATAAAATGATAGATTAAACTTTTATTGATAATTTTATTAAAGAATTTGATGTATAAGATATAAATACTATGTATTACTGTTACTTAAGATAATATTTTATACTACTATTTGAAATACAATAAATTTTAAAATGATTTTACCTATAAATTATATATGAATAATGCTTTAGTTGATATACTAATATTTAATGATATAAATTTAGAGGATATGAATAGTTCAGTATTTTTCTGGTAAAAGTAATAACCTAATTGTTATATCACTTTTAGATTAGATGATAATGAAAATAATTAAGTTGATAAGTTTCCAAATTTGATATTAAGACTATTAGTTAAATGACTTATGTTAAAAAATATTTTTTTGAAATTAGATAAAAATGTAATAGATGAGATAGAATATAACAACTGGTGTACGACCTACACTTAAAATTAGTCCTAAAACTAGTTAAGCTCCTTCATAATAACTCGGTGACATCCTATAGAATAGTGCAAATGATATTTCTAAAAAATTGATAGATACAACTATGCCTGAAAATTTAAGAGAACCATTAAATAATGTACGTGAATAAACTATGAATTCGATAAAGAATTTTCGCGAATAAAGATAACTAAATGAAAAGCCAAAATCGCAAGATATTACTATGAATTAAGTCAAAAAGAAAACAGGCATTTGGAGTAAAGTAAAGAATGGTTTGTCTAAATTTTGGTAGTTCGCAAGAAAACCTGTACAGTCTTTGATTGGTATGGTACCAGGCGCGGGGTCTATTATAAATTAAGGCATAGATTACTTATCAGGTGATAGAAAATTAGCATTGAAATGAGACAAAAAATATTTTTTCATCATTTTAATCGAATATTAAATCCTTCATATACTTTTGATGTCGGACATATTACTACATATAAAAATTTATGAACATACTTCTACTTTTCAACATCATTCTTTTCATGCGCGGCACAAATCTTATATTTATAAAGATTCATAAAATCTGTCATTGAAAAATAGTCACTTTATAATTCTTGAACTTAAGAAAAGTAATCTTTCATTTTCTCATAATTGATACCTTAAAATAATAGAAAACCTGTTAATTAAGTCTTAAACGCGCTATACAGTGTTGACATTTCATGTGCTGCTATAAATACTGCAAATATATTTAGATGTCTTTGTTAAATTATCATTTTATAAAACTCATTTTCTTAAACTTGACAAAATAAAGAACATGAACTCATATCATCTAAAATTAATATTATTTTAGGCATTCTAATAAAACTCAAAATGGCTTTTCCTTCTAAAAGTCCGTAAAACTCTTTCAAATTAGAAATTATATCTTTATCAGTTTCATCTATTATTAATTCTGGGTATTTTTATTTCATATTTTCTATTTATTTTAAAACATTTATTATCAAAATCGCTGTTTATCTATCTAATGTTTATGATAAGTTTTTACTCTTTTTAAAGAACTCTCTTACTTATAACTATAACTCCATAACTGGTTAAAGTTCTTTTTTCATATCACGTATTTTCTGAACTAATTCTAATATATTGTCTTTTGTACCTTCTACTTAAATTGTATCGTTGTTATCATTCTTCTTAAAAGTCTTATCAAATTATAAAGTTGGTGACACAAAATAAGTATGTGTTATTGGCCCATTTAGTATAAATGGGTTGTTTAAATCGTATTTGAACTATTTTGATTACTTAACATATTCATCTCTCATTCTGAACATTTATGTTGATTTACCTTTTCCTTTACTGCCGAAAAATCCTATGAACGAATATGACATTATATTTATTGGTTGTTCTTAAAGTTAAATTATTGAATCATCTTTTAACATATTTTAATTTAGATTATAAAAAATAATTATTATCTACTCACTCCGAATACTCTTCTATTTTAATTTGTGAATAACCTAAATTTTGTAAAATACTGTTAACTCTTTAGTCAACAACTCTTACTTCTCTTTATTTCTTGGTCTTCATAATCTTAATAGGTTGCTTTACTTCATCTTCTTTCTACTTATTGAACAACTAATCTGAAATCTATTTCAATTATTTCTATAAATCTTTAATTGTTTCACTTTGATCTTAACTCTAATCTTGTTATTACACTGCCTGCGCTTTTAATTATTTTGCTTGTTTAAGTTATTATCCTTTAACTTATTTCTCTTCTTCTGTTATTATCTTCTATTATCGCCATCCATTTTTTCCAAATTTGTACTCATAACCTTCCTTTGCTTAAGGTTTGATATCTTTGTTCATTCTATCGAAATCTCTAATATCTGGTACATGTTGTTTCTTCATAACTTCAATCATATCTGGGTTCTTTTCTATTACTTAAGTTTCAATAATATCATTTGTTTACTCTATATCTGTCATCGTGTTTATAAAATATTAAAAAAATCAACATCCTATAAAAAAGAGTTTACAGTAGTTACAGAACGAGACTTTACTGTGCCATTCACTAAACGTTATTAGGTAAATAGTGTTAATGTATCATTCATTCACGTGATTGCCATTCATTTTCCGTTAATGTATCATTCATTCACGTGATTGCCATTCATTTTTCCATTCATTATTCTATAGAACGAGACTTTACTGTGACATTCACTAAACGTTATTAGGTATGTTGATCATTACATTATTATCAGTTATATTATAAAGAGTTATCATTTGACATTTTTCTTATGAAGTTTAAGCAAGTTTTTTCAGCGATATTATTTTTTAATAGTCGAGATGTTTTGAGTTATGTTTGTAAATTTATAAAATAGATTTGAAAATGCCAGATTTGAAAATAATTTGATATATTTTATAAACGGTAACAAAACATCAATCCAATCATTTTATTCATTCAAAATACTATATCTATTATTGTTGATGGTATATTGTGGCGCCGTGAACGTCAATTTGATATTTGCCTCTATTTCGTCAATTTCATATTCACAAAGTAATTATTGATCTTATTTCGAAAATGTAAGTAATTGGTCAGTGTCTTTACCTTGTGTACTCATAATCAATGTCATTTTTAGAATTTAAAAATTTCATTTTGACGTTTGGTTTATAATTTTTTATTTTGATTGTAAAGTTTTTTATTTTATTTAATTTTTGACTATTTTAATATATTTCCATTTCGCAAATGTTCTTAAACCGTGTTGGGTGCGGATTCTGTTTACTTTTTTACACATGAGGGCGTCTTAACGTCCGAATGTTAGAAAAGTAAACAAATCCCTATACAACAGTATCATTCGCATAGACTTGCGGAAGACAAAGCTAGCATGTATTAAAGTTTAGTGAGTGGGATATATTAGATAATCAGTTGAAAAAGCTATTAATGAATCCTGTTTCACAGCGCTTTACATGAAACAACTATTGAAAATCACATGACACAACTATAAAAGTGTATTGATATCAAAATATCGTATAATTGACACAATACATATATATTTTATTAGCTGTATTTTCGCACTTTAAGTATATGCGTTTATTAACTATACACCCATACACAGACATTTGTTTGCCCAAGGCTAGATTTTAGCATTTTAATGATCACTTTTAGAGAGTAGACGATACTACTTCACATACAAGTAGCTTCGAAAATATAATATTAATACGCGTAACATTTTTGGTATTTAATGAAAAATATATCTATCTGAAGAATTATATGAAGTTTTTAACCACTATAAATATACAACAAATTTCTAACATTCGGACGTTAAGACGCCCTCATGTGTAAAAAAGTAAACAAATCCCTATACAACAGATACATAAGTTGGTGTTAATATATCGTACATTTAGATACTTATTATTATATATTTATTTTCATGATGATATTACTAAATTTCTGGGATATATTTAATTTTTCGCACCTATATATTTCACTATTATATCGTCAATAGTTAGCAAATATATATTTCCTTTCATTAATCGTTATTCGATAAGGATAATGCCGTGAAAACCAATATAAAAGTGACTCATACCACCGCATTAGGTGAACTTTTGAAACCGTTGTTTTAGAGCTCTTTTCTCCTTTAAAAAATTATATTCTGGTAAAGAGTTCCAACCTGGCTATCAGAATGCTCATGATAGAGCGAATTAATTAATTAATTATTTCACTATTACATATTTTAGTATACACACAGATTATACTATCTCTGGAAATGAACCGTCTGATTAAAAGAGATACGCGTTTATATATTTATTGTTTTAACTTTAACAACTAATTATAAATATTGTTCACTCAACATTGTGTTATTGACCAGTTATTAGTTAAGCTAGCACATACATATTCACAATACACTTTTATAGTTATCTTTAATAGAACATTTAAATATTATAGTTCAGTGAAACTATAAAAGTTTATTATTTAGCAATTATATAATTGTATTTATATAACGAATATTATCAGCAACACCCCTTCCCTTACTTCTGCACCGGAACTTTAACATCCTCAATTGTAAAACGGCCCTTCCTCAAGCATTTCTCAACTTCCTTCATTAAAACTGCTTCCAAATCAGTTCCCTCATTTATTTCAATTACTCCATTAACCGTTTTCTCCCCTCCAAAATCAACTCCCAATTCAACAAATTCGCAGTTCGGCGACTGTTTCTCAACAAAATCCCTCCACGAATTCAGTGAAACGAACGAGAGCTCGTTTTAAAGGCTGCAAACGAGGAAGCAAAGGTTCGTATCACGCGTGAGAGAGGGAATGAGGGAGAAATTGCGCTGCTCGGTGCCTAGGGTATCGTAGAAGTCAATTTGAATGCGTTAGTTGTCAATAATAAGCTTGCGCGATACTTTCTGCATTTACTACGTGAGGGATGAACGCGCGAACTTCCTCAAGAGGGTTGACTTACCAGTACCATAATCACCGGACAAAAATACTTTTATGATGAGCACTTTTTATGAAATAAGTTCTACATTTGTTGATACCTCGCTTGAGGAGGCGAAAAAGAGCTTTTACAATTATTTCGCATTCGGCCTCTAGTTCGGATTTACTATGAAAGCATGTTCAATCATGTCAATGTACTTCTAATCAGCATAATTATTTCCGAAAATATCAGTTGGTAAATAAAGCCCCTTTGTCGCTTGAATCGCTTCAAACATCACATAACGGCTAATCAAAAATGGAGTATAGCCGAACAACATCTGATAAAATAAACAGCCAGCGGACCAAATATCAACCTTGTGGTTATAATTCCTCTCAGAAGCCTTCACAGTTGATATCTCAGGTGCAAGGAAACCAGGAGTCCCACACAATGTCGAAGACTCAACCGCTTTTTTGCTGAAACCAAAATCAATCAACTTGAGTTGCACAGATTTCGTTATCATTATGTTATCTCCCTTCAAATCTCGATGCATTATATTCTTCTCTTATAATAATACTAAAACTTCTAATAACTAACTGAAAAGATATTCAATAGTATCCCTATATGTAGCTTTTTTTGTAGGTTAAGAAAAATTTGATAAGTTGTTTAAAAATAGTGCACTCTAATTTTTCTCAACTTTAAGTTCTTCTTAATTTTACACCTGTTCATAAACTATTTCTTTATTTATCGGTTACGTATTATGCAAATTGAAACCTGGAGCTAAAATCTGTTCGTCTATTGGTTGTTGTTTAACTTTGTCTTTTAACAACTATCGAATAAGTGAATGGTACTGATATCTGATATCATTATGATCTTAATAAATATATATTTGTTCGTAGAGAGCTTTAAAATCTATTAATTGCTCTAAGCGTTGATTATTTGGAAATTATTGTGTAATAAAGTCTTAAAGTGAACATCCATCAATATATTCAAAAATAATTAAATATTAAGTTGGGTATTTTAGAATTTAGTAGCAATGCACTATATTCGGATGGTTAAGTTATTACAACAATATTGCTTCGTCTTCTATTTATTTCAAATCTTATTATTGTAATACATCTATATGTCTAAATTACTTAATAGCATATAAATGCTTGCTTTTTATATCTTACGCTTTATATACGATACCCTAGGCGCCTCTTCCAATTTGAGATAATATGCGAAATCTACTTTCTATAATGTCACCATTACTAAACATTTATAATTGAGGTGGAAATTTATAATATCATTGTTTCAAAATAATGTAATTGTTATTCTTGCGTGAATGTAAATAATACACGTGTAATATAACACACGTGTAGTTATACAAAATGATTTTAATTTGAAATTGTAAAACTATTTATTCTAATCAGAATTCGATTAGACTGAACTTTATTCGGTTTCGTTTAATTTGCTCAGTTTCTTTTCAATATTGTAGTAATGGCTTCGTACTTGATTATATGATTTATTTAATTACTCAGAAATAACTTGAAAGTCGTTATTATAGAGTTTTAATAACTTGTAAAAGAGCTAGTCTTCTTCGGCAGTCCATCGCTGGTGTTTCGACATTACTGGAGTGGAATCCGGACTTGCTTTTCTACTGTTATTCATATAAATTAATTTTAATTTAGTGTGTGTCATGAGTAAGTGTCAAAAGAAAACTTCAAAAGATATATTCTTGTAAATAGGTGAGACAGCCTATTTATGCGTTCATTTGTAAAGATATATATTTTAGTTTAAATATAGAAAAAATTTTATCAAATCATATATATTCCATAGTTAAGTTAAATTATGAATAAAATATAAATGTCAATGTTATTTAAGTTTTGTTATAATTTGTCAAATCAAAACTATCATGCATTAGAGAGAACACAAAAAGTGAACAACTCAATAAAATACATGAGAACAACACGTTTTAAATAGTTTAGTCTCATTTCTTTAAGATAATTTCAGAAATAGATAATAGAAAATATAAATTAAAAAATTGTTTTATAATTTGAAATAAATAAATAGTGAAATATAAACATATGTAAACACTATAATTTCACCAGAAATAATTTCTAATTAAAACGTTTAACCTTTAATGACAACTTAATATTTAGTTGTAAATATAACATACCGTTTCAGAGAATACATTAAATACTATTCCTCAATGAATATATCCTTAATAAGTATAAATACACAGTAGATGTAATATCTTATAACTATCTTATCCACACCCATCATCTCTGAAAATTTAATAACCTAACATTAATGTTATATAAATATTAATAACACAGTAATAACACGATAAAGTATAAAACAATACTATCATTTCTGAATTGATATAATTTGATGACATCTCAAATAATTAACACTGAAAATATAGAGTCTTTATGTACAGGAGTAAAGAACGCGTTAAAATGAATACATCATTTTTTAATGTTTCTTGTGATTGAAGTAATTGATTATTGAGTGGATGTTTTTGAGATGTACCAAAAGAGTGAGCCGATATATTTAAAAAAAATGATTACGTACATTTAATAATATATTTGTATAATACAAAATAGCATCATTTATAAGTAACAAATTTTCTACTAATAAGTAATTTGTTCAGATTTGAAAAATACAATTATGGAAAGTTATGTAAACGTGGTAATAATAAATATTTTAAGTTAAACATACTACAGAAATCCGCATATAAGAGGGTCCTTTTTCATTTATTAGGGGGATTACCCCTCCAAAAAAGCCCCTAACCCTCTTATAAATGACGAACCTCACTTCTGGGTTATCTTTTTGTATCATAATATTGTTGAAAATAGCTAAAATAATCATAAATATAAGCTATTTATGAGGGTATTTTGTAAGACTTGGTTCATTTATATAGGGGGTCATAAAATCATTGGTCAACCCTCTTATAAATGGGGCAGGACCCCCAGGTAAAACGACTCGATTTAGGGTATATTATAGAATAGTATTTATAGCTTAATAATTAAGCTTCAATTAAGCCTTAATTGAACAACGGTTTAATAATCATAGTCAAAAAATTTGCAAGTTCAAGGTCTTAAAATGTACATTTATGTATTAAAATCAATATAATGTAATGTCACTGCCGAGCCTTTATTTATTAAAATATGTTCATTTATACACATATATTTTGACATAATCATCATTATATTGTTTAAATATGACAGATTATGTCGTAAATATATTTTCTGAATCTTTAGTCGTTAATGAATGTTAAATCAATGTAAATAGTTAATAACTATTAGTAATAACTTTTCGTTATATTTCTTTCATTAATTGTGGAGTGGAAATCGTCAACAACATAACATTATTTCGTTTCAACAAAATTAATAACATAAAATAAACCTCTCAAAGTGAATTCTCACTAGCCATAACTTTACATAAACCGTTGTTCAATTAAGATTAAGTACATTTAACTGTGTATCAATTACAAAATTTGATTAAAATGTAGATTAGTACTTTGGCTCCAAATGTAGATCTTACAACTAATAAACTTTAACGAAATGCTTATTAAGTTATATAATAAATAGAAGTAACTATAACAATATATTAATATTTCGTGCTATCATTAATTCTCTAATTAGTCATGATATAATTATATATGGATATACTTTTAATTATTCTTGATACCGGGCTAACTTACTGTTGTTTTTCTAATTATTTGTAATTAGTTGTGTTTTAATGTAATTAATTTGTGTTTTATTTGTATTTAAATTATAGTAAATCGAAAGTAGTTACAGTTATGGGAGGTGGAATTGCTTTTTCTTGTTTACTATGTGAGTAATTATATATTAAAATATTTTGCCACTTCTAATGCGGATGACAAATTCCAATAAATAATCTCAAGTTGGAGATTATTCATGAACTACTCATTAACACAAGAGGGCCAAAAATATGATTTCGATCGTATTAGACCATAATCGACTATTCAAAGTCGGTATTTAATATTCCAAAAAGGAAAAATAGAAATTACCACATGCAATAAAAGGACGGCAATGACAAAAATAAACGCGGTAGAAGATGTTTAGGGAAGGTCAACTAATTCACTTAACAAACTTAGGCAGTTCTGAAGCGTTTGTATTCTCTTCATTTCTGGGTCCAACGGATGAATTCATAAAATATTGTACCAATCTGAACTAGTTATATCACTTGTTTAAGATGTCCCTGTGTAATTTCTACGTTTTAGTCAACAAAACTAATTTATGAAAGATTTTATCTCGAAAATATATGGTAGTTAAGCCTGATTGGAGAAAAGAATAAGAGGATCCAACGATTGGTATACGGACGCAACATGTAATTTATAACTAGTAGCGCAAGCACTGGACCTACAGAGGACCTCCATATTCATCTTCAACTGGGTCAATCTAAACGATTTTAGGTATTTCTTAATCACGAAAAACAATGGAGGACTTTTTCTTTCAATCTCAACCGGGAGCTCAAGATGAAGTATTGGTACTTCGCTTAATTAGAATTATAATTCAGGTAGTTACAGTCGCTTTCATTCTCAATATTCAAATAATGAATGCATTTTTGTTTCTTGAAGAATGGAATCAAGTGGGTTAGTCGGGCCCAGCATTAAATAATATATTGATGCTACTCTAAAACAACAGTTATTTTACTTATGATCTTCCACTTCCATTTCATAATGAGAAATCAATTTTCTTGATTGTTAAATTATACAACGTTAGGTAAAGTTGAAACTTATTATTGAAGTATATACAGAGTTATATACGTTAATTATTGTAGCACAGCTATCCAAGGCTCAACCAGGCCTTGATGTGATTGAAGCACTTTACAAATCAATAGTAAATAGAGTTAATGAGTGTATTGATGAGGAGGGAGAACACACTCATTATTGAGCCGGGCAGTGATATAAGTAAGATTCAAATAATAAACTTCATTCTTCTTCCTAATTCAAAAAAGCATTTCGAGGGCCCACCACTGTAGATTGATTTAAATATTGTCTGATGAACCAGAGATCACATTGAATATGACTTTACAGTCATTACTTTTTTCTGGATAACATCTCTCTTTTGAACGTGAACACTGTTTAGTAACTGAAGGAATATTATCAACTTTACAAATTTAACAAAATATAATAATGTTTTGAAGTGAACTCGATCATTCTTTAAATATCATGGTTCGATTCTGTGCAATTCGCGAACAGTATTCGTTTTATTAAGAACACTTTCTTATATCTCAACACTTTGAGAACGGCATCCGTGCAAATTATAACGACAGTAGCTTTTGGTACAATTGTAATTGTTATATATATATATATATATTCATTTCACTTCCTCGAGACGGCACAAACAGACTTCATTGAGACTTTCGAAAGCAAAACATAGGCTCTCGCACACCATATAACTTTATATAAATTTGTTAGGTATAGTGTTATTTATTATAATATCTATTAACACTTCATTAATATGCCATATTGGTCCGAGTATGAAAACGCCCAGTTTTTCAAACTACTCAGCGCATACGGAAGACTTTCAACAAATAGCGGAGTGCATGAACAAGTCATGAACTAATAAAAGTGACAACGTACCAATATTTGACAGATAATCATTCATATACTTATATATTTTTCTAACATAGTTGATTTGAATTAAATTGGAAAGTATAAATTAAGTCAAATATAAATATATAATTGTTATAACTATATCTTATTTTTCAATAAGATATATAATTTTACAAAAATATATTTCAAATTGCTTTTTAAATTTGCAACAATTAAGTAAACTTGAGATGTTTGTATTGCATTTAAGACTTATTAGTATTACCACTTCTGTGAATGCCATATTGGTCCGAAAGTGAAAACGCCCAGTTTTTCAAACTACTCAGCGCATACGGAAAAGACTTTCAACAGATAGCAGAGTGCATGAACAAGTCGTACACATAAGTGAGAAGTCACTTCTACAATATCCAGGTAAAAGAATCCAAAGCAGCGAAAGAAGAACCTAAAGGGTAAAGAACTCTTCAAAGGAATCAACATTTATAGTTACACTTCATAGTGTTTGATTATGTATAATGAATTATAGTTTATCATTTCTATTGTTAGAATTTACTAACACAGCTAAATTAATTGAAGTCATTGAGCTATATTATCATTTACAAAGTTAATAAAAATATATATAATGAAAATCTAGTCACTTAACGGAGTCAAATACGATGAACTGATATGCATCTTTCTTGTCTTTATTACTATCATCTGTCTAACTTTCAACATATTTGGTTCTTAATTTCTGCATTTAGTGCTTCTTCTCCAGGTTGTAGTAGTGGCTTCTCACTTGGTTATAGGACTTGTTCATCTACTCTGAAATAGCTTAGAAGTCGCGGCAGTACAAGTCTAGAAGGGCCGAGAAGAGTTAGTCTTCTTCGGCTGTCCATCTCTTTGTTGCTTTTGTTAATGCCATAATTGAAGTGAAGAGATATATTTCATTGCTACTATTTTTATTTTATTAATAATAACGCGTGTATAAATGAATTATTTAGTAAGATATCAACTATTAATAATTAATATTAATAGCTCACAAATTCTTTTCTATTACACAAATAAAATATTCAAAATTTAAAAGAACGTTCATTTTTATAACACTTGCATTAATTAATTATTTATAATTATCTGTAATTACTATAATGTTTTACTTTAGCTTGTATTGAACAATACTATTATGTTATCAACCTGATTTAAACTACCTGATTTAAATGATATACTTATCATCACTGAAAAGAATAATTCATTGTGTTTAAATACGCTAAATTTATATTAGTTCAATTTGATACAAGAATGTACAATGAAACATATTGTAAATATTTTGATTTATATCTTATTATAAATGTTTGAATCGTTATTTATTAGATGAAGATATCATTAAGTGAGTCATTTAATTTTAGATTATACATAAATAGATTTATTATTTAAACAATCATAAATATCAATTGTGAGACATTTTAATTATGAGAAATTAAAGTTAACAAGCTCTCTATATTTTGTTATTTACCTCAAAGTTGCTTGATGATTAGGAAATATTTTTTAGATACAGAATCAAATATTTAAAAGATAACCTAATATTCAACTTGAGTAACCCAAGATAATGCTGGTTATATCGATGATAGTTAACGGAGATTAAATTTAGTAATACATATAATAATCACTTATATTATTAGTGGTTTTAAGAGTTTCTTCAAAAAATTCATTACGGAATCAAGGAATGGGTCGGTAGCCAGTGACCCTCATATTCAACAAATATATCAAATACAAAAAAATGTATAAGCCCAAACTATGGTGCTAACGCAAATTATCTGAATTTGGCACTATACAATTGAACTCCGTTTCTACATACTACTTCACTATTTCTTCGAGCTTTATAAATTACAATATTTCGCCAAATTCAAGCGAAGTTAAAAATTAATATTTATTGTATTGGTGCAAAATATAGTTAGTTTATCTTGTTAATTTAACTATAGCACTGATTCAGTATTTAGTTCAAATTCTACTGTTGATTGATAACACTATATTTAAATTAATTTGTTAGAATCTTCACATAGTCAAATAATATTACAAATATTAATATTGCAATTAACTAACTAAATAATTACAAAAGTAATAAGATCAAATATATTCTGGAAACTATATACATCTATCTATATACCTTATCATCTAATAATTATGTCTCTCACTTCATATCGCTTTTTGAAATTCAACATATAACAATATAATAAATATTTAATGACAATCTCAAATTTAGTTCTTAACTGAATGTGGGTTTTTGGCATGTTCCGAAAAATGAAGAAATATGGCAAAGCAAAATAGTCGAAATTCTTACTAATGGCTAAGAGTAGAATGGTAGCGCATTGGTAAATAGACATATTTGGCTTATCTAGGTCGTCAAAATTTAAGTGAAATTTCATGTGCTTGGAATGTTAATATTTCAGTTGTTATTTATATATGTAAATAAATTATTTAATTTTAGAACATTTCACTTCATGAACATGATCAATCAAAAATAAAAGTTGTCTATTTCAACGTTTTCACACACAAAAGTGAGGCTAATATAATACAAATTAAAGTTGTTGGTTTAAAAGTTAATTAAACACGTTTTTATTTGGAACAATTAGCTTTTAATCACTTAATTTTAACTAACAAACGAATTTCTACATGAAAATATGTTGTTAGATCGTGCTACTACGTTGAACTTCGTTCTAACTTGTTGTCACGAAGCTAGTTTGAAAGTCCTCTAAGAATCGTCCATTTGTCTGGAGTGTTCTACGCTGACAATAGTATAAACTGAACAGAAATAATATATGGTCAAAAGTTGTATCGCTCCAATATTTTGTCCAAATTATGGACAACAAACCCACAATCAGTTAACTGAAAAAGTATATACTATATAACTTGCTAAGTTACCTATTTGCTAAAGGGAGTTTCCTTTTTCAACTCCCTTTCAATATTTAATAATTTAAAATGGTTTAATTAAACACTTCACATTTCCGCCCACTCCCCGAACTGGTTCGCGCACATGATCCTCGCGCCCTCGTTCACTGCGTTTTAAATTCTTTTAACCCTTATCGAACCCCTGAACTCCGTTTTGGCACCGTTTTCGAACTCCCTTTGAACGAGAGTTTGCAGTTTGCTCTATAAACCGGGTAATTATGTGGATTGTCCGGTCAGAATTATGTTCTGCATCTAATCGCTCTTCACGTCAATTGGCTACTGCTGAATTACTTTGTAAATTACACTTTGGAGTGGGAGGTACTCGAAACCGGCTATGTGTGGGTTAAAGAGGACTTCAGCGGATGTAAAGAGCTCGGAATTAGCACGGACGCGTTTCTTGTTGACAATGTGCTCCTGCGTGAAAAAGGTGGTCTCCTTGGCTAGGAGTGAATCTGCGGTTAAATCCTCGGAGAAAAAGCAATGAAGTTCTTTTAATTACTAAATTTGCTCGAAATCTAAGTGAGAAAGGTTGTACCCACGTTTTCTAAGCTGATTTAATAATTAGGTTGTTATACTATCACCACCAAGTTAAAGAGTTTCACCGCGAAGAATTTAATTTTCGTACACTGGCGTTATGCGCGTTTGAGTTGCGCCAATGTCCACAACAAGACCAGAAGTAATATTATGAGTTAAAAGCGCCAGAATTGGTTGCTCCATAACACACACTTTTTTGAATCCACATTAAAACGCCAATAATTATAACTAATATTTATCTTAAACGCTCCCAGAAATGATTATACTCTCTAAATTTTCTATAAGTTCAAATTCATGTTTTACAATCGTCGTCAAGATGTCAAAATCGGTTATTTACCCATTTTACACTGGATATTGTAATTCTAAGTGTTGTTTGTTGTTAATTACGTCACGACCTATTACCGTTTCGTTCTGAACTGAACCATTTCTCAATATTGTTTTCCCAATGCAGTTTGGAATTATTGTTACTTAGTCGTTGGCTGACGATCCAAGTTTTATATAGGACGATCCGATGTCCATAATGAGTGTAGGATTCATATTTTGGAGTGGTGATTTATGTTGTAGTACTGACTAATTTAAATAAGTTTCCACACCACAAAATGAAAACAGAATAATTTTGAAACATTTATACTGAGATCAATTAAAAACTTATACCTATACAAATAGCAAAAATATTTTCAACAATATCCAGTAAATATTATTTTGATAACTATAATATTGAGTATTCATTAAATTTTAATATTTGTGACATATATTTGTTGACATATCATTTGAAAATATCATTATATTTCAGTTGTTTAGAAATGGTGCTTGTATGCATAATAATAGTTTTAATATCTTAAAATCATTCTAATTTTACCATTAATCAGATCACGCTCTAAAGTAAATTGAAAACTCCTGCTTGGGTAACTTAATACATTATAATAATAAATGTAATATATAACGGAAAATAACCCAAGCAGGACCAGTCAAGTTAATTCCCCTTCTGAGTGAGATTATGCCGTTAATTGATAATATAGTCTCAATGTTGTCATTAATTATTATAAAGAGTATTATTAAGATTTATTAAGCTTATATTAGTAAATTACATTAGTAAATTCTACATACTGTATAATAATCGAATGATAAACAATAATTCATTATATATAATCAAACACGATGAAGTGTAACAATAAAGGTGTAATATTTTTTGTCTCTTTAAGTTCTTATTTTGCTGCTTTGGATTCTTTTACCTGGATATTGTAAAAGTGACTTCTCACTTATGTGTACGACTTGTTCATGCACTCAGCTATCTGCTGAAAGTCTTTTCCATATACGCTGAGTAATTTGAAGAACAGGGCGTTTTCACTTTCGGTCCAATATGGCATTCAGAAGTGGAAATACTGATTAGTCTAAGATGCGATGCAATCATCTATTCTTAGGTTTACGCAATTATTGCAAATTTAAAAAGCTATTTGAAATATATTTAGGTTATATGCACAATTCAAATCAACTATGTTAGAAATAAATATATATGAGATATATCCCACATATCAAATTATTGGAATTATCACTTTAATGAGTTCACACTACATATGTCTACATGTTATCTATTTAATAATATTTTAATAATTTAAGTATACATTCATAATATTGGATGTTGTGATATCTATCTTTTCACTTTTGAATTTTCATCTACTTTCAAAAAATAAATTGTAAACACTTTGAAATGGCCTTAAAGAATATCATAATTTAATTATCACTATAGACAGTATTAAGACCGCACCATGATATAAAATGATTATTTGAAAATTAACAAGAATCATACACACAAATCCATTTGAAGCAAATTATAGATTATCCACTTATCAATAAATAAGTTAGTTAGTGTATACTATTAAATATAAGTTGACCAAGTAATAGCAGCAACAAATTATAACAAAACTTAAATAACATTGACATTTATATTTATATTTTATTCATAATTTAACTTAACTATGGAATATATAAGATTTGATAAAAATTTTTCTATATTTAAACTAAAATATATATCTTTACAAATGAACGCATAAATAGGCTGTCTCACTATTTACAAGAATATATCTTTTGAAGTTTTCTTTTGACACTTACCCATGACACACACTAAATTAAAATTAATTTATATGAATAACAGTAGAAAAGCAAGTCCGGATTCCACTCCAGTAATGTCGAAACACCAGCGATGGACTGCCGAAGAAGACTAGCTCTTTTACAAGTTATTAAAACTCTATAATAACGACTTTCAAGTTATTTCTGAGTAATTAAATAAATCATATAATCAAGTACGAAGCCATTACTACAATATTGAAAAGAAACTGAGCAAATTAAACGAAACCGAATAAAGTTCAGTCTAATCGAATTCTGATTAGAATAAATAGTTTTACAATTTCATAGTCTTTGATTTTGTGTGATTAATAGTTAAACGTATCTTATTCAATTAATACTTACAATCATTATATTATATTTAAATTATAACTGTTTAAGTCTTATCAATAAGTCGTAATAATAATTATGTCTTAAAACGAATATAAACATTATTATGTCATTGAAATCCATCAAACACTATATACTAACTGCCATTTTATGTCTGTTGGCTATTTTAGCAATCTTTAAATGTTTACTTTTTGTTTGACTCTTATATGCTATTTTTACATTAAATGTTGTAGTAGTGACTTCTAACTTGCGTATAAGTTCTGTTCATTTCAGAAGCAACCTATCTGAAGTCCTTGTGATACTTTTATATCAAATCTTTAAACACAACGTTATCTTCTTCTGTCCACACTTGCCCTGTTTTCATGGAGCTGGTGTGAAATCCAAATAATATCAAAATAGTACCAATAGAATAATACAACTATTAATTGTAATAATATAATTTGTTTATATTACATTGCTATGTAATTTGGAATTTTTATTTTGTTAAAAAAAGTACTTGAGGTGCAGTTATCTTTAAAATTCAATATAATTAAAGTTTTAAAAAAGATTTCATTTTTAATTTGTACTTTCTAAAACTGAACAGAACTGTGGGTTTAAGATATATGTTCATTCTAACATTACATAATTAATAATGATATATTATTTATAACTTAGTGTATAGTTTTTTCATACTTTATTAAGTGTTTTCATTCTTAATTTTGCGAAGATATAACTGGGATTATATAATTGTAAGTTATTACTTATTCATTATTTAGTACTTTGTAATTGTTGACCTAAAGATATATAGCAACATTACACATAAAATACATTTTTATTGGTTCATTAATATTTTATTAACTATACACATCACTTATTAACAAAATTTTAATCAAAACAAATGAATGACAAAAGTATTAATTTAAAATACTGCAAAATAAATTATAAATAAATTATAAAAATTCATTTAAGTAGTACCATTTAACTTATATTTAAAAAACATCAAATTTAGGTATTTTTGGTTTCGTTCTTACATATTATCTAAGTATTTCTTACATATGATCTAAACAATCAAGATATTTATTAATATTGGCTACTAGCTTTAATTTGCAGTCAAGTCTTGATTCTATATGTTAGGGGTACTCTAAATCACTTAAATAAATATTTTAGACTAACATAATATTTTTACAATTATATGATATATTACATAATATTTCATTTAAGTCCCAGTTGCCTGAGTCGTGCTTCAGCGTCTTCTAGGACCGAGTTTTGTTTGTACATGCTCATGTTTCCTCTCGTTTGTTCTCTGACGTTTACCAGCTCTTGTAGTAGTGTTTTAACTTCAGTTTCAAGTTGTCCGATTCTGTTTTCGTTGATATCCAATTAATAGCTGAGGCTGAGTTCTTTTTTGAGTTGTGCGCTGATGATTTCTTGTTCCACTACAGCTTTGATGATGTTTTCGATTATTACTCCTTTCATAACGTTTTTGGCTACCGTTTGTATGTTCTTCAGCTCCATTCCGTTATTTACTTGATTGGTGAACATCTTGTTTCCGGTGTATTTTTCGGCGAATGCTTTCTCGTTTTCGGTTAATAATACGTCAACGATGTTTTCACCTCCTTCATCCTGTTAATCGAATTATTTAATATTCTGTTCTTGTTTTCTCAGTGTTTATTACTATTAAACTATTTATGCTTTGAGTTTGTTCAGTGTTTCAAGTTTTTACTCTGGGCTTTGTTGGTTCACTTGTCCGATCAGGTTTTAGTTCGCAACTTTACGTCCCTCGTTCTCAATGATCGTTTTAGAGTTCAAATCGATCACAGTTGTGTCCATTTCAAGAGGAAGTGATTCAAGGAGTGAATTATTCGCGAATGAAGGCCTCGCGAACGCGTTCTTTGTCGCTGGTGGTTGAACTTGTTTGTAAACGAGAGACTGTTGAAGGGGTGGGGAGGCTGTTTTTACAACAGGTTTTTGCACTTAGACGACCGTTTAAGGGGCAGCGGACTGGGGTGGGACAGTTTAAGGTTTCGGAGACACCGTTAAGGGTTTTTACACCATTTAAGGTTTCAGAGCGGTTGGAGGAACAATTGGAGCTGGAGGGATGATGGGCTGGTTGAAGAGGCCGGAGGCGTTCATGGGCTTCGCGCCCATAATACTCAAATCATCCAGTTAACTGCGCGGCTTGGACTCGACTATCATGCTCAAATCAGCTAGGAGCTGGATCTTGTTCTTCAACTCACTGGTAGTTATGCGCTTCTAAGTAACGAACTACCCGTCCAAAAATACTTGACACTGGACTACGTCGTTGCTAGTTAAATGCAGAATCACAGGATGCTTGAAAATTGTTAACTTATCACTACTGCTAGCTGCAACTATTTAAGACTCGCCGTCCTAATCAGCCAGAGTTGGCGCATTTCCGCCCACGAATGACTTGTAATTGTTAATTTCTTGCACCTGTACCCTAATCAAGTATTACTCAGAAGAAACAAACGCACAAATTGCATCAGCTACGTCATCCGTTTACTACTACATGAAGGGTAAATTAGAATCTACCACCTGATATTTCGTTGTCTACACAGTCACGGTTGCCGTAATTTACGAAATTAAATCAGTATAAGTAGCTAACTCTTCTGGATGAATCTTTTGAAGCTACTTAGCAAAAGTTTTTGCCTGCTTTTCGTCAAATAATTCTATGTCTGTTGGTGTTAATAAAATATCGTTTAACTATTTCTACTATTTACTTGAAAGATTAGATGCTAGTAATAAATCTAAATAATATAAACTCTCTGGTTGTAACTTTGCTTTCAATACATATGTATTCAGTCCAGGATTTAATATACAAGAGCCCAAATCGAAATCAAACCCGTTTTTAAGAATACACAAAGATAATTTTACTGAGTTTTCTTGCTCTGAAAAACATGATATAATGTTAGATAACCTAGCAAAACCATACATACTTTGTTATTAACATTTAATCATGAAAACATCTTATAAATTAACCAAAGAAATAGGTAAAACAGCTTAAAACTGTTTTCTGGAAACAATTGTTGATACTGTAGAAAAGTATGGAACGTGAGACTCAATCGCTCTTTAAAGAACACGAAAGTATAATTTATCTGTGTCAAATACTTCATCAGTAATTCTATATATTTATTTATAAAGTTTGTCGGATTTATACATTTTAACCAGTATGGCAAATAACCCTATTCGTGCTTCACATGGAAAAGGTAATTAAATTGGATCTTATGGTATTTTTCTGCCGTCAGTTTAAAGTTTTTTTGATACGCAAAAAGTATGTTCATTAATATTTTTAAAGAAAAATGTTAGTTGTAAGGAATCAAATGATTCATTTTACTGATACTTATCTATTTTTAATTAAAATGGCATTTTTGAAGTGAAAGATTAAATGATATATAGTATAATATTAATATATTAATAATATCTCAATTTATTAACTTAATTAAGAATATTTTTGATAAACAGTTAAGTGTTTCTTGTGATTGAAGTAATTGATTATTGAGTGGATGTATATAAGAGTGAGCCGATATATAACAGTTTGAATGAGATTATATTGTTACATATATCGTTTCAATATTCTAAGTTTGGATTTGTTGATTATCGTGATTATGAGATGATGGGAAAATTTAAAATTACATCGTCATTTTTCTTTTTTCAAATAAAATAAGATCACTTAGAAAACATACACATTCCTCTCTAACCAAATGTCACTTACCAAACTATTTGTTGATAACAATGCGTGTACGCTTCTCTTGATTTTCTTTTGTACACTAGTTATTTGTACGATAGTTATATTTGTACACTAGTTATAATTCTGATATTTCAGAGAGTGGCTAGCTGTTATATTGATTTATTATTGTTGACTGATGATTGTTTGCTATTTACTTTTTATTTATTATAGTTATATGATAATATGTAATTATATACAATTGTTATCTTGTTTATATCATATGATTAAATAATTTTGCAATATTACAGATTTTTTATATTTTATTTATAAACAACCGTTTCAGTTACAATATTTCAATGGTATCTGGTGTTTAAAATTCACTCCAAACAAATCTATGTACTAGAATCATAGATGGACAGAAGCTGAAAACAAAGAATTTAGTAAGCTCTTGAAAAGATACCAAAAAGATTTCATGTTGATAGCGGAGAAGATGGATAAATCGTACAGCCAAGTTAGGAGTCACTACTACAATATCTAAAAGAAAGAAAGAGACTTGAAAGCTAGCCTAAATTTGGCAGAATTCAAAAAGAACTATAATATTGATTAATCTATCTAAAGACAGTCGGACTAACCCATGTATCAATTTATTGTCTTCGAGAGGGTTTAATGATCTGTTTATTACTATTTTTTGATTCATTTTTTAAATTACTTTCCCATTTACAATCAATGTGATTCAATGTGCAGCATTTTAGTAAGTGTTTCATATTCACGCAGATATATTAGAAAATTCCAGATTATCAGAATTACCAACCTTTGTGTTCAAACTCCCCACACTAAATTCAACTAAAGTCATTCCAAAAACAAAATGCAAACAATCCACTAAACAGCATCCTAACATTCCAGTACCAAAGAGACCAGAAGCCGCTTCACGAAAGACCAGAACGACGAGTTTTGCGCCGAGATCCTCCATCGCTTCAGCTCCTTCTGCAGCCGTGAGTTCGAGTCCATCCAGGAGCTGTTCGAAACCTACAAGTCCATTCCACAGAGGACCGCCGTGTTCCAGAACAGAACCAAGTTCAAGCACTTCCTCGACATGCACCAGAAGCACTTCCGAGACCAGGTGGAGCGCGAGTTCCTGCTCTAGCACGGGAGCCTGCAGTATCCGTCTCTGAAGTAAGTAATCCACGCGTTCGACGGAATCTGCGCGAACTACGAGTCCCAGCTGGAGCCAGGATAGATCGTGGTCGTCCAGAAGCGGGTACTGAAGCTCGCGATGAAGCTAAATAATAACCGCAAGTAGCAGGATGTGTTGGTGCAGAAGAGCTTCTTGGATCAACTTTAGTAGTTAATTAACAATAAATGAGAGTGTTTGGTGTGTGGAAGTGGATTAATTAATCTCTTATTTCGCTCTAATTAATATAATTTTGCTCATAAACTTTAAATCTAAGTTAATCAAATAATGTGCATTGGAAAGTAACTTCTGATTATCATACTTAAAATATCACTTTTCTTCCAGTTTCGTGCGCTCAGCAGCACCCTTTTTTCTTCTGCTCGGTCGGTTTTTTAATTTCTTCAATCAAGAAGCACTTCTCGTCTATGCATTTTTAAACCTCCTCAAATAGTATTTTGTCCAAATCTGTATTTAATTAAATTTCAGCCACCCCCTGAACGACTTTCTCCCCTCCAAAATCAACACCCAGTTCAACAAAACGGCAGTGCCTGGACGAGTTCTCCACGAACTGCCTCCAAGTGCCCAGAGACTCGAACGTCCTCTCAACTTATAAATTGCAAACGAGGAAACAGAGGTTCGTATCCCTTGTGAGAGAGGGGATTAGTGAGCAATTACGTTACTCGGTTCCGAGTGTGTCGTAGAAATCAAGTTGTATTTTCTTCTTATTTAATATTATGGTTCTTGATACTTTCTTTAGTTATTGTTCAAGTTAGGATTTGGACATCTTCTTCAAGAGAGTTAAGTAATATTGAAGAGAGTTAATATTAAATTAATTTTTTTTAAATTAATTAAATTAATTTTTTTTTTTTTTTTAAACTCAGCTTTTGAACGCGGTTCAGATCTCGTACGGCTTTCAAATTATTAAAAGAAGACAGCGACTTTACTCCACGTTGGAAGAACAGAGCCTGGTGGAGGTAAACAAGTGACTTTAGTATTCAAGTCGTTCAGTATACAACTGAAGTAGTAAAATAGTTAATGATTAATTTTAATTTAATTTCACTATTCAACTAAAGAAATAACTAAATTGTTAACTCAGCTTTGAGGTGTCATACTGTGGTGTCCGAGCCAACTTTGATTTTAACAAATGTTTATGTAATAATTGCGCTTGAAAATTAAATCACTGTATTTATGCTAATTATAACATATTCAATTAATTCTGCGGTTCATTTCTTTTTCACTTCATCCTTCAAATGACGAAGCACACACGAAGCCGACGGATCACAATACAAGAGCGTCGCATAATGATGAGAATGTGAGAAACAGAATCACAAACTGTTGCAACCAAGAAATACATTGCTTGTTGCCTTCAATGTAGTCTCCAAACTGTTTATTCCATTTTTAAGCACTTTGAAGTTACAGGCAAGCTAGAAGCTTCTCATGCCGATAATAGTGTCAGAAAATTTGACTAAGCTGAGATTTTCGCGTTGTTAAATATCGCCAGAGCCATAGATTCGAAACTCGACGAATCATAGCTGAAAAATACTAAGCCCTTCGTGGAATTTCCATGTCTCTAACAACGGTATCTCGTCTCCTGGCCAAATTCAGTTTAAGCTTCTATGTTGCTAAGATAAAGCCAAAACTTACCGAAAAGCATAAATTGGAAAGTTTGAACTTTGCTCGAATGAACCTGAAACAACCAATTGAATATTGGAGAACTTTTTAGTATACCGATGAGTATCGCTCAAAATGCTATGCAAATCGAGCGAGTAGAGTGCTCAGAACACCTAAAGACGAGTGGAATCCGAAGTATTTTCTCGAAGTGTAAAATATGGACTGTTTTCGTGCATGATCTATAGTACGATTAGCTATAGATATAAGGGTCCATTATGGTTTATGCCGTGCGGTACGACCATGAATTCAATTGTCAATTCTTAAGTTCTCAGACAAGTTACACTTCCATCACTTAATAGCATAACTTGAAGTTGCAACAAGATAACGCCCCGACACATTTTAGTAAGTATATGAAAAACTTTTATACTGCTAACAACATTGAGCTCTATCGCTTTCCAGTAATGAGCCCAGACTTAAATCCACTTTTTCACTGCTGGAATCCACTGAAGTCAAACATTTCCCCTGAAGAATGTACCACATATGACTTATTAAATGAAGAAGTAAAGAGGGCGTTGGAGTAAATCTCGTTAGATATCATCAATCATTTGATTGACTCTATGCCCAAAAGGTTAGAAGAAGTAATAAAATAGAAAGGAGACGCTACTAAACATTGAGTTAATATATAGTTAAAATTAATACAAAAAATAGTTTTGAAATAGTTAGTATTTTTTGAAATCAAAGTTGGCTTGGCGACCACAGTATTTACAATTAACTCATGCTAAATCACGTAGACCAATATAAGCGAATATCGCTGTTTCCGCTCCTTTCAATGAACAAATACATCGAAGCGATCTGCGCCAGAGTGTGCCCGGAGCCGCCGGTGGACGCCAAGCAGACGGACGTGCACAAGATCCACCAGATCCTGGCCAAGTACTTCACCTTCAGCGAGCGCATCTCCACGGTCCACGTTTTCTGCACTTCTGCCTCCGACCTGAAGCTGCTCTTCGACCTGCAGTCGCTGCTCATGACGCACATCATCAACCGCGAGGTGATCCTCTCCGCGGACTTCCCGAACCACTCTTCGTCCGATTGCGAGCACGCGCGCCAGTTCGGCTTTCTGATCAAGCGCCTTCAGAAGTGCGACTGCTTCGTCTCGCTCTCAGAGAACTACCTGAACAAGATGCACGCGGCAGTCCTCATCTGCAGAGAGGCGGCGCAGAGCGAGAGCGTCGAGTTCCGAAACCAAGAGCTGATTTGAACGAAAGCGGGTTCTCTACTTTGAGAAAGAATCCAGTTCCGCGACTTTACGATTCAAGATGCGTGTTCCTGTTTCCAGATGAACTTGTGATTGGTGATTAAAGATTATATTTTAGTTGTTCAAGTATTGTAAATTGTGAAGAAAGCTGAGAAATGAGATTATAATGTTAGTTTCCTAGCAGATGCATCGCGTATATCATTATAGTAAAATATAGCGATTTAAAAGACCACTCCAAAGATGTTGAATCACTATTATTCACAAAGTCCGACCTTAGACGAGTCGACTACTTCCAAAATTCCCAACAAGGGGGCGAACTAGTGTTGAGTAACTAGCATCTCGACGAATAAAAAGTGTAATTTGTACATTGTTGGTTGAAAGCTGTATTTGTATGAACTTTAGTCTAGTTTCATGCCATGAAACTTTCATGGACACCAATACATCCTAAAAAGTGTAGAAGCATTATATAGTAGCATTAAATTGTTAATTAAATTGTTAATAACAGTTCTAAACCAAAACAAGTTCAAAGTCCATTCATTTTAATATCTCATATATTCTTTATCAAAACCCAAATATTTCTAATAGGTTACCGTAGGTAACTTGGGAAACATTGATGAGGCGACAATTACTCATAATCTATTTCGAGCAAAAATGAAGTTGAAGATACTTCTAGAATCAAAGAAAAACTGGAAATAAACTGCTCTGTTTTCAGGGTGTTTACTATGAATACAGTATATTACCAACCCACATCAATTTATAATACTCTCACCTAGGATCGATCAACTGCTAAAGTTGATCCAAGAAGCTCTTCTGCACTAACACATCTTACTGCTTGCGGTTATTATTGAGCTTCATCGCGAGCTTCAGTACCCGCTTCTGGACGACCACGATCTATCCTGGCTCCAGCTGGGACTCGTAGTTCGCGCAGATTCCGTCGAACGCGTGGATTACTTACTTCAGAGACGGATACTGCAGGCCTCCGTACTAGAGCAGGAACTCGCGCTCCACCTGGTCTCGGAAGTGCTTCTGGTGCATGTCGAGGAAGTGCTTGAACTCGGTTCTGTTCTGGAACACTGCGGTCCTCTGTGGGATGGACCTGTAAGTTTCGAACAGCTCTTAGATCGACTCGAACTCGCGGCCGCAGAAGGAGCTGAAGCGGTGGAGGATCTCGGCGCAAAACTCGTCGTTCTGGTCTTTCGTGAAGCGGCTTCTGGTCTCTCTGGTACTGGAACGTAAGGATGCTGTTTAGTGGATTGTTTGCATTTTGTTTTTGGAATGGCTTTGTTGAATTTAGTGTGGGTAGTTTGAACACAAAGGTTGGTAATTCTGAGAATCTAGAATTATTGATGTATCTGGGATGTATATGAAATAGATGATCAAATATGTCTTTTTAAATATTGGAATGATTTATGATGAAATTAATATTTTACGCTTGAAGACAACTAAAGAGTTTACTAACGAAAACATCATACTTCGTACATATATACCGTATATTACAGTTTTGAGAATTAAAGAATTATTGATACAACTGTTGTAAAATGATATACAAAAAAGGATAATATACAAATTTCAAGATTAAATAAATTAATTAAAACAATTTAAATATAAAAGATCAATAAATTAGGTCAAATACAATTAACTGGTGTTCTGGTTCAGTGGCTATTGACAATTATCTTAATTTGTCTATGTTTATACTCTTCTTAAGTTCTACAATATTTTAGTTGGTTTTGATATCTCTTTCTCTCTTTTAGATATTGTAGTAGTGACTTCTTACTTGGTTGTAAGATTTGTTCATCCTCTCAGCAATCAACATGAAGTCTCTCGGATACTTGTTAAACAGCCGCCTGAATTCGTGGTTTTCTGCGTCGGTCCATCTCTGGTTCGTATGCATTGATTTGTTTGGAGTGATAAGTTGCGTTGAGTATATTTTTAAACCACGCTTATATCAAATGTTTTGTGTTAGTGTCTTGATTAAACTAAAATCAATTCTGAATTTGTGTTTGAAGATATTTCAATTGTTAATTCAGGATATAGCTATTTTTTGTATTTTGGCTGTCTTTTGCATTATTTAAAAAATATTTATTTGTTTATGTATATAATATTTATGTACTATTATGTTTTTGTTAATTTAATACAGATACATTTCTAACTTAACTGTTTTTAATAGTAATATTATAATCTTACATACAAATATCTATATATATTTAATCTCGACAAATATAGACATTAGTTACGAATCTAATGCATTAATTTATAAATTTAATCTATTGTTTAATTTATATTGTGTATCAAATAAGATATTATTATATTTTTGATACATAGTTACTTTCATTTTATTCATAATATTCATAGTATTTGTGGAATAACTTAACTTAAATGAAAGAATGTATAATGTTAACTCCTTATTTTGTTAAATCTTCCACTATAATAAAAGTATATCATTTGAAGTGGTTATATTTATATTTTATTATTTACATAAAATAGAATAATAAAAATATAATCCGCTTCAACACATTAATCAGTTTACAATTAGACTCGTTCTTTCAGAAATTAATTTTTTAATTCAAATATATTCACACAGTTCCAATTTGTTTCATTTTCCAAAATATTTTCAAACGGTTCATTGTATTTTCAGAATAATAGAGAATATTGATTAGCTCAGTATTATTAGTATTAATAATAAAGCTTGCACCAATAAGCTATATTAGGCATTAAATAGTTGATGGTACAAAATATATATTTGGGAAATAATTGTTTATTGTGCTTTGTAAACAATATCAATGATAAATGTAAAAATGTAGAATAGACGCAAACAGTGATATTTAGATCACTTGATAAAGTCAAACACGATTAACTGATATTTTGGCTGCTCTGACTGACTTTACATAGATTTATCCAAGTCCTTTTCTATTTTTGCCAAATTCAAATTTAACTTCAAATCTCGTGCTTTCTTTTCAATGTTGTAGAAATGACTTCTCACTTAGCTATACGATTTATTCATCTTCTTCGCTACTTACATAAAATCTCCTGGATATACTTTCAACTGCAATTTGAATTCATTGTTTTCTGCTTCAGTCCATCTCTAATTAGTATACATCGATTTCTCAGGAGTGATATGTTACAACAATATATTTTGACAGGTGGTATATATATTATTGATACTAAAAATTCAAATTTTGGTTTTTGAATATTATTTTTATTTCATTGTAAATTCATTACAAATGGGAAATTAGTAATATGTAACTATTATTTTATCATTTTTAAATACTGTGGATTTATTTTTACTTGAAAAAAATTTAATGTAACGTAAATAAACACAACGCAAAACGTGATTCGGTACAATCTTTATAAAAGGATTTTAAAATCCATCCCAAAAATTATATGTTTATACGTGTGAGAACCTAGTAGCATTGCTGATATTTTAAAATTTGTATTAGATTTGATAATGAGCACTTCAAAAATAAAGACATCACACCGTAAATCACGTCTATACTGGTCACCCTTTTTCTCTGATCATCACATTTCCTTTCCTTTCTAAACCAATGATCACTTGAGATCTGTGTTGAGATAAATTATGAAAGTGCAAAATATGAGAAAATAAAAGAGATGAAAAATTATATCAATTTTGGGGCCAACAGTACATTAGCTCCTGTTCGCTATTTTCCCTCAATATAAGCATAGTTGCTTTATAAAACGCGAGCGATCTCTTGTGGTAAAACAAGTAAAATCTACATACGTATCTACATTCATGTTAAAATCTATTTAACTCAATCAAATTTTACTGTTAATGCGTCAGCTTTAGTCATTGGTGGTCCATCTAATTCACCGACACAGCAATCAGCTAATAATTCAACTACTTTAACCCACCTATGTTTGTTATCTGAAATTGATGAAACATCATATCCTAAATTATTTACTATGCAGGCGATACCGCCTGGATGTTTGTGCATGAACTGGGTTACATCGTAAATTAAGCCGTTATATGTGAACCAAGCATCATCAAGCGTACAATGGCGGCTTACTTCTTCAGCGGTGAATTTCATCACGTGAAGTGGATTAAAAAAATACTTCTATAAATAAACTATATAGAATAAATACTTGACCTAGTTGAACCCAAATACAATATTGAATTAGATCAGAATAAAGTATAAATATAGTGTAAAAATTACAGTAACAGTCTGTTACTGTAATTTAGTAACAGCATTGTATATGTCATTAAAGGTAGGTATATAATGATTCACTTAATTCTAATTTTATCTCTTCATAGTTGGCATAACAAACTGATATCTCCAATCTCAGCCCTATCTTCAATAAATATAATATTTAAATGAACAAATTATCAACTATTCTAATATATAATCATTTTTTACTATCAATCATATGAATCCATTAAAATATAGATATCAAAGAAGCCGTTTAAATTATTTTTTGCATTCGCGAATGGTTCAGCCACCGTTATATTTAACTGCTTCAGTTATTGTTTATTCTTCAGCGTCCATTCCCTTTTTATATTCGTCTGTAACCACTTCTTTCAGGAATTTTGTCATCAACGGATCCATAATAAAAAGAACGGATTTGTTTTGCTCCTTTTTTATCGGGCAATTTTAATTCTGTGTAGAACGAATTTGCATAGTTGTACTTCTTTATCCGTTAATGATTAATTGATTTATATTTTACTTTTAAGTGCGTTGTACTCGGCTTAGCGGCCCTTCAGATACTGGTATTTTAACTGCAATTGTTCGGGCTTCAACTCAGGATAGTAATTCTGTTGAATAAAACTCCACTTGTTTCCATAAATCACGAATAACATCTCAAATTCGATCGATTTCTCATCTGTCCACTCAAAATTCACCTTCTCCAGCTTTGTTTAGCACAACACATTTCTATATTGCAATTTACACTAAGTTGGTGTCCTATTCTAAAACTAAGACGCAACTAACTTCCAATTAGTTCTAGAATGAGCAGTATTTAACAATATCAATTCGCTCAATTTTACTTTCTCAGACTCAGACCAGAATTACTTCATTGGAGTGGATGGTTTGAATTAATATCGCATTTGTCAGTTTGTAACTTAACCATTATATTTGTCTTATATTGTATTTATAAATACAAGAATTATTTACAATTATTTATAATTATTTGAATTATTAGAGCTCAAACATATCTCCAAAGTATACGTAGATTTTTAATTAAATGTTCTTAAAAATAATACGTAGTTTTTTAAATACGTATTTTTCAACATCTATACTTCTATACTTCTCTGTAAAAATATTTAAAATACTACATATTTATATCATTTAAACTGATTACATCTGAAGGCATGGACTCCTGCGAAATCAAAACGTATTATATGGTGCTAATTAATGAAATATAGCATTCTAAATTAATTTCATATTTTCGTTAACTTCAATTGAATTACAATATATTGGAGATCACTCAAATATTCAATTTCGGACTTAAAGGAGGGATTAGTATAAGTACTAAATACTAATACCAAAATTTAATATTAATCAGCTAGCTTGTATAATAGTGCTCAAAATACTAAAATTAGTGAAAGCATAATTATCACAACTAAACCGTCTAGGCAGAACTCCTTATATAATGTGATTATATTGCTTTATGTACCCCTAACTATAAGTGGTAGTTATACTGGTGGCCTCTGATACGATTCCCAAAATATTGAAATTATGGTATTCCAGATTTATGTATTTTAGTGAATCACGAATTGACTCCAATTTACCAATAGCGATATATCACTACTATACTATTATATCATTTAACTGTGAACCCCACTTAATTCTTCTGGAGCTCAAGAAATTTAATTTTAGTTGCAAAAATCAACTTTTGGAAAAATAAAACAGTTTGGGAAAAGTATCAGAGCGAATCTGAATGAATGTAAGTGACAATTAGGAGTACATAAGTTAACATATTTATATTATTAAAACTGTTCCGGGCTAGAAGGTTTAACTGCAATAATCAAAGTAAATTACATTTTAGTATTTTAACCAACTTAACAAGAGCTGCTGGAATCTCAAAACTATATATTATTAGTAACATGTACTCCTTTCACTTCAGCCCTTGTAATTGAAATTAATTATTTCAGTGAAGCACAGTCAGCAATAATAAACTTTGAGTATTTGAATAATGTGAAAATATATAATTCCGCTGTAACTTTATGTTTACGTTGTTGGTACCTTATCATACACTGAATGTTAATGGAAGTCGATTTCTTCAACTACAGCCGTTATAAAAGATACTAAAATTAGTGCATTTTAATATTTTGGACTGGAGTAGAGTGGTAATATAAAAATATTATAGAATAAATTCCTCTTATCTGTTGGGAAGATTCCCTCTTTCAAAGTAAGTTTAACTATATTTTCACCTTCAGATATAAGGTGGCGGCCTTGGATTTACCCCTCTATATGTAAATTTTAAATATCTGTAGATTTTAATAGATCTGTGTCTATGATATTTAGCCCTTAAAAATTCGAAATTAATGAAATTGATCTTCTGTATCATTTATTTAATCCAATATATACAAGTGTTAGTTTCTTCACGAAACTTCAAATGAACATATCATATATAGTATTAGTCAATTAACTTTCATTGCGAAAATCAGGATTAATCGGTTACATTAAGCTATGTTTACATAATTTGTGCACAACGTTTTATTTTCATTTTTCATTTATTGTGATGTGGGTGCGGTAATTTACAAAATATAGTTTTTTAATATCAATTTTATATCCCACTCACTTAACTTTCGTTTATACTGGATCATGGTTGGTCCAATTTTTGTCCAGGTCATCAATTATTACATCGTTCCAAGTTAACTTATATCTTTTATGTTATTTTAGTCTCAGTCTTTCCATTTTCAACTCAGTCTTTCCAATTACTTCATTTATTGTATTCTTTCCAGATTCGATAATTTGCACGCGTATATTTGAAGCGGAAATGGAGTGGAGTTAAGTTTTACGTTAAAGCATTATTGAACGTATAACGTTGTTAAAAACGTCAACGAACTTAAAGTCCTCCAGTTCGGGATCGTTGTATATTCTCAGTGAATTATTGAATTTAGATTTGTATTTTTGAATCATTTTTATTTCGTACGGAGAAGCTTTCGGTTGGATTTCTGTTGGTGAAACGACATTTATTGGAGTGGTGTAATAATTTTAATTGTTGCTAGATATATTGCAAAAATTACTAAATCGATTCTAACTATCAATAGATAAGTTTTTATTTTAACTCCGACCTTATCAACAAACGTTCTTCTTAATCTATCAGGTGTATTATTTGGTTATTATTTAATTTGTTTGCAGTGAATCTTAAGAGATATTATATGTTAGATGAAGTAAAAAATATCAACAAATATATCAATATATCAATTAATAATATAATTAATAGAGTATCATTCTGAATAAAGTTTTTCGAAAACGATTAAATGCAGTTCATTCCCAGGAGATTTGTTTTATTGAGTTCTTTCTGTTTTCGAATTTAAGTTGTAGTAGTGGCTTCGGACTTGATTGTACGTTTTGTTCATTTCATTGGCTATATATTAGAAGTCTTTGTAATAAACGTGTATTAGGTGGAGGAACTCATCGTTTTCTTCTTCAGTCCAGCGCCTATGATTAGTCATTTCATAAAGTGGATATTTACACGATCTTTTATAGGTAATACCTAAATATACTTAAATTCTATTTTATAAATATTTACATTTAGTAAATGATATCTATGTATATACTAATTACTCGCATGCGTAATCACGTGTTAATCATGTGTTATCATGAATATTTTCTTTAATTAACAATTACAATGATTAAGTTAATCAATTTTTAAAATAATTGAAGTTTAAAATAATAAATGCAGCAAGTAGTTTGTTGTATTGGAACAAAGATATTAATTTATGATTAGATACGATCAGATTTATGAAATTCAATCTGATGTAACTAAAAACATCATAAATTATATTTTCTGTAAGACAAGTAAAATGTTAAAAACAAAATTACTTAATAAATGGTAAATTGCTTTACATGTTATAAATCTTCTTCACTTTCTAACCACGATATGAAACTTCAATATTCTTCTACCAGCAGTATATATTGTTCTGAATTTATTCTTCTCTCAATTCGCATTATAAAGTGTAAAATAAAGGCTGAAATAGTATAAATGAAAGATTAGCGACTTTAAACTAATATTTTAATATATAATTAATCCCCCTTGCAAATAAAATAGAAAATAAAATGTTAAAATAAAATGTCACAGCGCATCTATAAGTTGAACGGTTCCGTTTTCAGTTGAAACGCCGAGGACTCTTCCGGTTACGTTGAACTTGGCTCTGCTCACGTCCTTTATCATTTATTCCTTGAGGAATTCGGGTTTGTCGGTTACTTTGAAGAGGATCACGCGGTCAGTGTAGGCGAGTGCGAGAGATAATTGATCTGTGACTAGGTCTGAGCCGAAGGAAACGGACTTGCACGGGGTTGAACCCTGGTGAATGACAGTGAATTTATTGTTGCCTTGCTTTAGGTGCACTGTGCCGTCCAGGCAGCCTATGATTATTTTCTGGTCGCCGGCGTGCTTGGTCATTGAAACGGAAAGTGGGACGTCAAACTGCTAAATATCTTATTATTGAAGCTTCAACTGAGCGGTGATCTAAAATAGGGATAACTTGCCATCGAGCGTGGTAACAGCTAAAATGTCATCAGACACAGCCATATCTGAAACAGCAGCCTGGAATTTTTACTCAGCAACTTTTTGGAAAGACTGGTTCTGCACACGATACATAGCCAACAAACCATCCTCGCCAGAAGTAAGTAAAACACGGCCAAACTGCATTGGAAGCCAGCGAACGCAAAACACTGGCTTCGTGTGCTGCTTAAGAGTTGCCACATGAGTCATTTGATTCGAATCTGATTTTGAGTCCAATTTGTAAATATAGACGTTGCCATCACTGCAACCTATAGCCATAAAATCATCCATCTAATCTGTTTCCATATCTAAGATATCTGTTGGCAATCCAAGGTTAAATGGAATGGCCTGTGTTGTTGTAAAATTTGGCATTTTGCAGATAGAGGAGTGAGATGGAAGATAAATTTAATAATAAATTTATAAAATACAAATAATAACAATTAATCCACCTCTTTTCTTTTGGATGCAATTCAAGCAAGCTGCTCAAACCGAGATTGAGAAAAATGTCCACAATGCTATGACTAAGCTCGCTGCTGACAAGACTATCAACATCAAGTTAGCTGACTTACATGTCACCAAGGTCAAGACCATCGCTGTTCCAAACCACAAGACCGCTTGCGTCATCTATGTCCCATGCAACGAAATCGCCACCTTCAAGCAAGACGAACACCTCGTCGCTGCTCTCGAAAAGCAAATCGTCGGCCACCAAGTTCACATTGTCGCTGATCGTAAAATCGAACACAGAACTCCAAAGGGCTATCGTGCTTTCTGCAAGACCTCCGTCGCCGTTCACGCCAACCTTCTCGAAGACCTCGTCGCCCCAGCCTATATCGCTGGTAAACGTATCTAATACACTGCTGGACAAAAACTTAACAAATTCCTCGTCGCCAAAGTTAGAAAGGCTGAAGTCGAAAACCGTGTTGCCGTTTGCAGCAAAGTTTACGAAGCTCTCACTGGTATCAAGAACCAAATTGACTTCATGTGAAAGATAATTTTGAGTACAAATATAAACTGCAATGTGAAACCGGTCAAAACTTAAGCAAAACTATTCAGACTTCGGATATCAATAATAAATCTATTTATAATATAATATATTAATTTATCCTAAACCTAGTTTTCAAAAATTCCTTACACCCATAATTCTTGTAACATTAAACCATAAGAAAGAACGTGATAACACATATTATATATAATTACAGCATTACACTTTGTATTCATTACCATTTGTATGCATTACTAATCATTACCATTTATTCAACTAAATTTAATATATGATGTTATAACGCATGTAAATTATATCATTTTTCACTCTGCTTTCAATATCTCTGGTGTATAATCTATAGGTATTCTCTCTATTCCGTTAGCAGTGGCTATTTTAATCATAAATCTGTGTTGTTAAAGCATCATTCTTCTATTTAATACAGTTATGCATTTCTTTACTAACTCAATTATTCCTTCTCTATCTAAATCATTATTCCAATATTTATCGAATACGGAAAGCAAGAAATACATTGCGTAATTTTAAGCGATGTGTTGTGGTTTCATAAGTGCACCATATTCATCAATTGTGTATAAGCTTGGTTGGTTATCTTCATCGATACCTGCGTAAACAATTTTAACGTGAATTGGGTGATCTCTGATACTTTCCCACATTCCCTCACGAATCCAATTTACACTGGCGTTAATTGTTGGTTGTTATTTGTTGTCTCTGTAGTACATTAAATTTAAGTTGCGCTTAATGAAATCTGAGTGTGAGCATGAATCGCCGGGATCTCCAGTGACGACCATCATATGCTTGCCGAATATCTCATGAATTTTGTCGGCTTGGTGATCTAATACGAAAATATCTTGATTTGTAGACATATCTGTAACTACAACTGCTGCGTCTTTGGTGGTGAATGCTAGGACGGAGTCCATTAGAGGTTTTAGTGAAGTGGGTAATAATTACTCAAATGTAAATTACTTGATTTATATCATTATTTTTTCTAAAAATTTGGCACTTCAAATGAGACGTGTATTGAATCCGACTCCTAGCGATTCAATTTAGTGTGTTTCGTATTAATCTGGTAATTTGGCTGTTGGGTCTTGGGATAATGTAGTGCGGGTGTATTAGTTGTCTTCGATGTCTCAAATAGCGCAGTGTGATGCGTTGGCGACTCCGTTTTGTGTGTTATTGCAGTAATCGTTTGTGTATGTGGGTTGCAGCGATGGTTGTTTGTACCGATTCGATATTTCATCGCTATAGTATTCCAAGTTGTGTAAGTTTGCCGGTCCCGTGCGCACCTTGCACTAGTTCAACTAGCACTTGGTTCTGACCACTTTGGCCTGCGAGTTAGTAGTTTTCGACACCAAATCCAATCAGCCCGTTCTCACCGAGATGCTAAGCCAGCGTGTGTTCTGCTCCTCTCTAATCAATTCTAAATTGCTCTTATGCCTGGCCGGCCGTTAGATCCTCGAGTACAAAATAGACTCTAAAATGAACCAGCCAATTTTAAATAAACTATCTCAAACCGAATCCAGTTTAAGGCACCAAACGAGGTCCTGCCTAATGCTCACTGATGGGCGGAAGGCAATCGCGTCCGTTGAGGGGCGAGTGGCCATTGAAGGAACGGACCCGTTCGCATTCAGAGCCCACAAAACGCAAAACGAAGAGGAAATTACAAGTTACCCCGTTCACTCACTGCAATAATATAAATAATACTTACTCACAGCAAGCCAGGACGGATATATTTACTTCTGGGACCTACAACAGAGGAAGAAAGTCTACAAAATTCAAGAAAGCTACAGCATCGCACAAATAATTGTTTGCGATGAATACTTAGTGGTGTGCAAAAGCTACTGCTGGGAAAACAGAGCACAAGGAAGAGACAAAGAAGAAATCGAAATCGCAGTTTACAACATGAAAGAATTCGGATTGTGAAAAAGATTATTTTAATTTGCATTTATTCTAGATTAAGATATCCGTGTAATACCAGAAGCTTGAGTTAAAGAGATATGTTTAAACCCTTATCGTACAAAGATTATTAGTTAAATATCACGTCAGGTTAGTAATAATATATCCCACTCACTTAACTTTCGTTTATACTGGATCAGTATCGTGTTCTAAACCTTTGAGGGCATCAAAGGTATGCTCCTTCGTCTAGAAGAAGCGCCTTCAGAAGAACGAGTCAATGCTCGATTCTTCTGTGCCTTTATGGGGTTTCACGCTTTAGCTTCTCTTGGGCTGTTCCTACTGGGCAGGTAGGTTTTATTCTCTCTGTTTCAAGATATCTTCAATGTTCTCGATTTTCTTCAGAGATTTAATTTTTTACTAGAATATTCCGCAATGATCTTTAGATATGAGATTTCTCTTGTAGAAGGACTACACAATAATCATCAAGTTGGATTATATCTTCGTGATCTTCATGTTTGCGTGGTCTTCAGGTTAGTAATAATATATTTTGCGGATCTATTTATAGAGTTTGTTTAAAATACGAGCGTTAAACATAATATACGACGATAAAAAATATTTCCGCATCACAGTACAAATGCCAAACATAGCTGCGGCAGTCGCAATTTTGAAATAAGCATCACCTGGCCCAGCTCTATATCACTTAAAAACAACAATTGGTAAAGCACAAGCTTTTAGCTTCGGAGCGCGACATACCACGTTTACTCCATCGAATAATCCAGGTCCAGGCGCGTATGCCCCTAAAACAGCGCAATCTTGCCCAAGATTTTCATTGTCTTCGAAACATTTCACCGATAAGATGTCAGACAATCCAGGCCCAGGCGCGTACAAATCAATTTAAATTTCTCATGCGCCAGCAAGTACTCTTTCTGGCAGGCTGAAAGACGTGTTTAAGCACGAAACCCCGGGTCCAATTTACGACGTTGATAAATTTACTGAGTTATAGCGTGCTAAGTCCGGTTTCTCATTCGGGAGCAAGCATCAGTAGTTAAAGCAGACCCCAACACCTGGTCCGGACGCGTACCGCCCTAAAAATGACATGACGTCGAAGTCTCCGTCCAAATACTCCCTTTCGAGCAGAACGGACATAAAAATCGTCTAAAAGGAAACCCCAGCTCCGGGTGCGTACTCCATAAAGTCAACGAAGACTGAGCGCACTGCAACCTTCTCTGGGAGAACGACGACTCACAAAACGCCCGAAACTCCCGGTCCGGGCACTTACAACTCAAAATCAACCAATTCAAACCGCGCGGCCAGCCTCAGCTCCAGAACAACCTTGAAGTCAACTAACACCACTCCTGGCCCTGGTGCGTACAACCCGAAAACGACATAAACATTCGACCAGGCCCCCGTTTCCTCCTTTGGAATCAAGCACAACTACAGAAAGTTCAAGGACGTGCCCGGTCCTGGCGCGTACAGTATAAAGGACACAAATACGGGTCCAACGTTCAGCCTCGCCTCGAAAACGACCACGCACAAACCGGACGTAGTACCCGGACCGGGAACGTACTCGGCCGAAAAATACAACGCAACGGGAACTGGACATGGGCAGAAGTCCTCACTCGGCGCCCGAGCTAAACAAATATTCAAAAATGATACCCCAGGCCCGGGAACGTACTCAGAGGGAATGAAAAGAGCAAAATCGGCTGGACCCAGCTTCAGTTTAAGCGGGAGAGCGGTCAGCGTCATGAAGAACGACACACCAGGACCGGGCGCATACAAGAACATACAGGACGTGAGAAGGGCCACGAAAGCATTCTCACTCGCGAGCAGGGTTAATCTGGTCGGGGTTATGTAGTGAGGCGAGAAGATTATTAATTTTGATAATTTGATGTTATTTGCATTAATTTCTTATGATAGAAAAAGGTATCAAACAGATAAAATATCATTTCTGCTAAGAGTCAGAGTCAAATACGATTAGATGCAATGACTCGCTTGAGCTAACTTTAGAACTATTCTTTTTCGGAATTTTTGCAGCTTTCGCTTCTTTTTGCTCCAGATTGTAGTAGTGACTTCTGATTTGGGTGTACGTCTTGTTCATTCGCTCCGAGATAGCGTTGAAATCCTTCTTGAAGATATGGAGAAGACGCACGAATTCTTCGTTCTCAGCGTCAGACCAGCGTTTACGATAAGTCATATCTTAAAGTGGTGAATAATAATATATGTTGTATAGCACAACGTGTATATTTCTTCTTGAATTCTGTAAATAATTATAATTTTGATAAATTTTAAATAAGTTACAAAATGTAATCACATTACAGCTAATTTTGATAAGTTATAATATCGAGCACATCTATTGTTATATACAGTTTAGTAATATGGTTTATAGGCTCGCTTACCGAATTAGTAAACATTCATATTGTAAATTACAGATTTATAATTATATTTTAGATAGTGATAAAAGATAATTATGCGACAAGTGAATTAAAGGATGTAATTCATTAAATATGAAATTGCACATGAAAAAGAATAGAAATTTACATTAACGAAAATTATTGTAAAACTATGCATTTATCTTTTGTCATGCTTATAATACTAATTTAACAGGTACAACTTTCACATAAAATCAACATCGAACACAATTAAGTGATATATAAACTGAATGCTCTACATTTATATCATTAAAGCAGCACTCTGTGTTTCAGAAATAGAATTGATAGATATGAATACTAATGTACGCTGGATTTAAACTGAAATGCTGGTTTCAAAAGTAATCCACAAAAATATTTGTATATCCATTTGAACTTCAATATGTTTGAAGTACAATATATATTCACAACGCCATTAATTTACTGTTATTAAGCTAGAATGGTGACAAAAATAGTAGCACAAAATATATCTTGGTTTTCATGTACAGAAATGGAAATGTATATAGTTCTGAGTTCAATGAACCATCTTATTTGTATACTCATTTAAGATACTAACGTAGTTCTAATATACATATCTATCGTGAACAATCTGGGTATGTTTAGGAAAGCAAGAACACAAGTATAGAAATCCATTAAATGCAAATATGAACAAATTTATAACATGAACGAAGTCGATTGAGTGACCAACTGCCGATTGTGACATATATCTTTTACTATTTTAGTTCATTCATCTGACATTGTAAATATATTATTTGAGTCCGCTCATATCTATTGACATTTGTTGTTCTGAAATTTAATCCGAATCTATAAATAGATAATATACTGAATTTCTTATGTTGTGGAATCTGTACCGTCGAGCTTTAATTCAAAAATGATATAATAAGATATAAACACAGATTAAATTGTTCTCTTTTTAGACCTAAAGATTCATTCTATACTATGTGTTGAGCAGTAATAGGTTTACAAATATTACTCATATTTATAGCCAAGTTTGAAACGCAACCGCAATATCTAAATAACACTGTTCGATAGTCCAGAGGCGGACGCATTAGTAACACAAGTTTAGATATTACAATATCACACAAATATATTCACTTTCATTCACACAATTTCGTCGAACACGATTAAGTGAAGTCGTTCCATCCTGTCTAAACCATAACCTAGGCTTTTCTCTAATTTCTGCGTCAACCTACTACTTTTTATCTCAAGGTTGTAGTAGTGGCTTCTAACCTGGGTGTAAGTCTTCTTCATTTACTGAGCGATGTACTGGAAGTCCTTCTGGTACAATTGGAGAAGATGGAAAAACTGGCTGTTTTCTTGCTCGGACCAGCGTTTGGTATATGGCATCTGTGGAGTGGTTTGGATTATATATAGCTTTAGCACAGTTGTTTAATTTAGCAGGTAATTAATATGATTTTGGTTTATTATTAGTTAGATACAAAATTGAAAATTGATTGATTATATTGATATAACGTGTATTTGCTAGTTATCAAGCAACTGTGTGATTATAAATATTTGAAAACATAGCATTGATATTCCTAAATCGACTTTGACACTAAACGTGTATAATCAATTATATTCATACTTCCTGTGTAATTGAGCATACACGTTTCAACAATTCACTTTCAAATCAGAATGCAAACTCTAGAATTATTGATCTATTTTAAATTTGTTCAAAACACAAGAAATATAGAAATGCATATAAATATGAAATATATATTTTAATGATTGGTATATTGATCAAAGGTACAATTGTCAATCAAGAGTACTTTGTACTTTAATGTTCATAACTATATAGTTTATTACTGTAAATTTGTTTAATTTTAAGTAGAATTATTTTCAGTTGTTGTAATTTAAAATACGTGATTTGATTATAATAAGCATAAAAATTATTTAGGAATTAGTTTGTCTCATTTTCACTGTGTTCCCTCAACTGTGTCCGCGTCTTCGTTGTATTTAAAGTGCCTGAGTCTGCTTTCGAAAATCGGGTCTTTGAGCAGCTCTTCCGCTTCAGGTCTCAATGCTTCGTTTTATTCAAGCATTCTATTTATCAGCCCGGTTAGTTCTTCTGAGTACCCTTTAACCTCCTAAAAAACCCCGGGCGCGATTCTCAAAAGTAACATTACTGTTTCGTTCTAATTAATCAGATATGATATAATATTAATATTTCACTCGAAATCCACGTCAAAAGCAATCAAGCGCAATTTTTTCATAGGAGAAGTATCGTTTTTTGAGGATTTATATCTATCCTTAGATTATATATTGTAGAAGTGGCTTCGGACTTGGTTATAAGTTTTATTCATTTATTAAGCTATGTATTCGAAGTCTTTTTGGTAGACACTGAGAAGAAATAAGAATTATTTGTTTTCTGATTCAGACCAGCGCTTACATGACATTTTTAAAGTGGTTGAAAAAGTAGAATGTATTTGAATAATAAAATATCCGTTTATATAATTCATCTATTCACTTAATAATACTTATTTATAATTAACAAAAATATTACATGTAATACATATATATTTTTATGATATTATCAAACTGTAGTTATGTATTATAATAATTAAAGTACTTGATATTTTAAGAAATTAGATTAAATCTGATTGTCCAGTCAGAAGGTTAATAAGATAATTTTTTAGATATATTTATAATACAGGATTATGTTACACTTTTGTTTCTAAGTAATTAAATATTCACAAATAGGAGTTAGAGGGAATGAAAAGAGCAAAATCGGCTGGACCCAGCTTCAGTTTAAGCGGGAGAGCGGTCAGCGTCATGAAGAACGACACACCAGGACCGGGCGCATACAAGAACATACAGGACGTGAGAAGGGCCACGAAAGCATTCTCACTCGCGAGCAGGGTTAATCTGGTCGGGGTTATGTAGTGAGGCGAGAAGATTATTAATTTTGATAATTTGATGTTATTTGCATTAATTTCTTATGATAGAAAAAGGTATCAAACAGATAAAATATCATTTCTGCTAAGAGTCAGAGTCAAATACGATTAGATGCAATGACTCGCTTGAGCTAACTTTAGAACTATTCTTTTTCGGAATTTTTGCAGCTTTCGCTTCTTTTTGCTCCAGATTGTAGTAGTGACTTCTGATTTGGGTGTACGTCTTGTTCATTCGCTCCGAGATAGCGTTGAAATCCTTCTTGAAGATATGGAGAAGACGCACGAATTCTTCGTTCTCAGCGTCAGACCAGCGTTTACGATAAGTCATATCTTAAAGTGGTGAATAATAATATATGTTGTATAGCACAACGTGTATATTTCTTCTTGAATTCTGTAAATAATTATAATTTTGATAAATTTTAAATAAGTTACAAAATGTAATCACATTACAGCTAATTTTGATAAGTTATAATATCGAGCACATCTATTGTTATATACAGTTTAGTAATATGGTTTATAGGCTCGCTTACCGAATTAGTAAACATTCATATTGTAAATTACAGATTTATAATTATATTTTAGATAGTGATAAAAGATAATTATGCGACAAGTGAATTAAAGGATGTAATTCATTAAATATGAAATTGCACATGAAAAAGAATAGAAATTTACATTAACGAAAATTATTGTAAAACTATGCATTTATCTTTTGTCATGCTTATAATACTAATTTAACAGGTACAACTTTCACATAAAATCAACATCGAACACAATTAAGTGATATATAAACTGAATGCTCTACATTTATATCATTAAAGCAGCACTCTGTGTTTCAGAAATAGAATTGATAGATATGAATACTAATGTACGCTGGATTTAAACTGAAATGCTGGTTTCAAAAGTAATCCACAAAAATATTTGTATATCCATTTGAACTTCAATATGTTTGAAGTACAATATATATTCACAACGCCATTAATTTACTGTTATTAAGCTAGAATGGTGACAAAAATAGTAGCACAAAATATATCTTGGTTTTCATGTACAGAAATGGAAATGTATATAGTTCTGAGTTCAATGAACCATCTTATTTGTATACTCATTTAAGATACTAACGTAGTTCTAATATACATATCTATCGTGAACAATCTGGGTATGTTTAGGAAAGCAAGAACACAAGTATAGAAATCCATTAAATGCAAATATGAACAAATTTATAACATGAACGAAGTCGATTGAGTGACCAACTGCCGATTGTGACATATATCTTTTACTATTTTAGTTCATTCATCTGACATTGTAAATATATTATTTGAGTCCGCTCATATCTATTGACATTTGTTGTTCTGAAATTTAATCCGAATCTATAAATAGATAATATACTGAATTTCTTATGTTGTGGAATCTGTACCGTCGAGCTTTAATTCAAAAATGATATAATAAGATATAAACGCAGATTAAATTGTTCTCTTTTTAGACCTAAAGATTCATTCTATACTATGTGTTGAGCAGTAATAGGTTTACAAATATTACTCATATTTATAGCCAAGTTTGAAACGCAACCGCAATATCTAAATAACACTGTTCGATAGTCCAGAGGCGGACGCATTAGTAACACAAGTTTAGATATTACAATATCACACAAATATATTCACTTTCATTCACACAATTTCGTCGAACACGATTAAGTGAAGTCGTTCCATCCTGTCTAAACCATAACCTAGGCTTTTCTCTAATTTCTGCGTCAACCTACTACTTTTTATCTCAAGGTTGTAGTAGTGGCTTCTAACCTGGGTGTAAGTCTTCTTCATTTACTGAGCGATGTACTGGAAGTCCTTCTGGTACAATTGGAGAAGATGGAAAAACTGGCTGTTTTCTTGCTCGGACCAGCGTTTGGTATATGGCATCTGTGGAGTGGTTTGGATTATATATAGCTTTAGCACAGTTGTTTAATTTAGCAGGTAATTAATATGATTTTGGTTTATTATTAGTTAGATACAAAATTGAAAATTGATTGATTATATTGATATAACGTGTATTTGCTAGTTATCAAGCAACTGTGTGATTATAAATATTTGAAAACATAGCATTGATATTCCTAAATCGACTTTGACACTAAACGTGTATAATCAATTATATTCATACTTCCTGTGTAATTGAGCATACACGTTTCAACAATTCACTTTCAAATCAGAATGCAAACTCTAGAATTATTGATCTATTTTAAATTTGTTCAAAACACAAGAAATATAGAAATGCATATAAATATGAAATATATATTTTAATGATTGGTATATTGATCAAAGGTACAATTGTCAATCAAGAGTACTTTGTACTTTAATGTTCATAACTATATAGTTTATTACTGTAAATTTGTTTAATTTTAAGTAGAATTATTTTCAGTTGTTGTAATTTAAAATACGTGATTTGATTATAATAAGCATAAAAATTATTTAGGAATTAGTTTGTCTCATTTTCACTGTGTTCCCTCAACTGTGTCCGCGTCTTCGTTGTATTTAAAGTGCCTGAGTCTGCTTTCGAAAATCGGGTCTTTGAGCAGCTCTTCCGCTTCAGGTCTCAATGCTTCGTTTTATTCAAGCATTCTATTTATCAGCCCGGTTAGTTCTTCTGAGTACCCTTTAACCTCCTGGAAAACCCCAGATGCGATTCTAGCCCTGAGCGCGATTTGATTTCCGGCGAAGAACGGGTACTCGAATGTGCACAATCTGTAAAGTACCACTCCAAGCGCCCAGATATCCGTTTTCTGCCCGTAGTTTAACCCTTTGCACGCCTGTGGTGACATGTAGTAGGGCGTTCCTACCACCGTTTTCGCCAGGTTGTTTTCAGTTGCGATTCCGAAGTCGCAGAGCATTGCCTTCGCGTTCGGGAACTTATCGTCTTGAATGAGGACGATGTTTGCGGTCTTAACGTCCCTGTGAATTATATTGTTAGAGTGGGTGTGCTTGAGGCCCAATAAGAGCTGCATGGCCCAGGTGATGATGGCCGATTCGTCGAACGGAGCCGAACGCTTCTGAATTTGCGTTTCAAAGTCGCCGAAGGGAGCGAACTCGAGCACGGTCACTATGTCAGAGGCGGTTTCATAAGCGTTTAATACTTTCACCACGAACTCGGAGGAAATCTTGCGCTGGAGCTAAGCCTCGCGCAAAAGCTGATTCTGCTAGTTAACCGTTAAATCTGCCTTGTGCGTGAGCTTCAAAATCACTTATACGTCAGACTCAGTATCTAGTGCGACAAACGTCTCAGCCTGCGCGCCACGCGACATGTACTACTTCACCACGTATCTGGACTCCATTTTACTAGAAACGGGCTCATTTTGTTTTGTGATACAAGTTTGAAATGATAAATAATAGAATTGATGTACTATTAAATATTGTGAATTATTAAACTAAACATCTTTCCACCCCTTTCTTTTAATTGATTATTCGATGGGCGGGCATAGGTATTATGAAGCTGAAAACATCATCGCGTATGAACCTCTAACTCAATTATTCATTCCATATTCATATTATTCAAACATTTTAACTATTATTTTCATTTAGCTCACACGCAGGTCTTCGGCGGCCCAAGTCCAACCCAGTTCTATGGTGAGTTGCAGTACAGCGTGAAGTAGTACTGCATATAGTCATGGACGACAACTGTTCCGTACGTTTTGGACATATCCGACACGAACTCGAAGAACTCGTCTGGGTTCTTCTGGAACTGGTAGTGAAGCGTCTCGGCTTCCGGCAGCTGGTTGATGAACCCGGTCTCAACGATGTTGGTGCCGGGCTTCCCGAATATCTTGGTTCTCTCGACGTAGAACTGGCTCAGGCTGCGTATCTTCGCGTACTCGTTCGAATAGGCCATCATCTCCGAGGAATCCGTCGCGTTGATCACCATGTCGACGAAGTACTCGAATTTAGTTTCAGATTCTGTGTTGCGAGCGCTTATCGTTTTGTTGAACGCCTCCGAAAAGAACAGCGCGACGTCTTCCATCTTCTGCCTGGTCCAGAGCGGCTTGACCGTGCTCGATGTCGGGTAAATGCTGTTCGCCATGGACAGCATGTTTATCAGCGCCTCGTACTGCTGCGGCTGGGACGGTTCTTGGTCCAGGTGTAGTGTCTTGACCGGCACGACTTCGTTTACCACCTTGATGGTTTCAGCCACGTCTTTGATCCGCTCCCAGTTCGCCAGGTTGTTCACGTCGTCGTTCAGGTACACGACCAGGTTCACTTCGATGTTGTTCGCGTATAGTTTCTTGAGTTGTTCCACGAAGAAGTCGTGTTCTGGAAGCCGGTGCACCGAGAAGCTGTACTCCCAGTCCCACTCTACGGAGCCCGCGAATAAGTAGAGTTGCTTGAAGCCGTGGTAGATAGCAAACTCCAGAAGATTGTCGAAGGCGCGGTTATAATTCGAGATTAGTCTCATCCAAGCTGGAGCTCTGTCAATCTAAGATTGTAAAGAGTGAGACCAAATATAAAGTCCTTTGTTTGCTTTCAAATATTTAATGAATGCTAGACTTGAATTCGTTTCGTTAGCTGGAATGCTTGAATTCGTTTCGTTAGCTGGAATGCTTGAATTCGTTTCGTTAGCTGGAATGCTTGAATTCGTTTCGTTAGCTGGAATGCTTGAATTGGTATTATTAGCTGGAATGCTTGAATTCGTGTCGTTAGCTGGAATGCTTGAATTCGTTTCGTTAGCTGGAATGCTTGAATTGGTGTCGTTAGCTGAAACACTCGAATTCGTTTCGTTAGCTGGAATGCTTGAATTGGTGTCGTTAGCTGAAACACTCGAATTCGTTTCGTTAGCTGGAATGCTTGAATTGGTGTCGTTAGCTGAAACACTCGAATTCGTTTCGTTAGCTGGAATGCTTGAATTGGTATTATTAGCTGGAATGCTTGAATTCGTTTCGTTAGCTGAAACACTCGAATTCGTTTCGTTAGCTGGAATGCTTGAATTCGTTTCGTTAGCTGGAACACTCGAATTCGTTTCGTTAGCTGGAACACTCGAATTCGTTTCGTTAGCTGGAACACTCGAATTCGTTTCATTAGCTGGAACACTCGAATTCGTTTCGTTAGCTGGAACACTCGAATTCGTTTCGTTAGCTGGAACACTCGAATTCGTTTCGTTAGCTGGAATGCTTGAATTCGTTTCGTTAGCTGGAATGCTTGAATTCGTTTCGTTAGCTGGAATGCTTGAATTGGTATCGTTAGCTGGAATGCTCGAATTGGTATCATTAGCTGGAACACTCGAATTCGTATCAATAGCTGGAATGCTTGAATTGGTATGTTAGCTGGAATGCTTGAATTGGTATGCTAGCTGGAATGCTGAATTCGTATTTAGCTGGAATGCTTGAATTGGTATCATTAGCTGGAATGCTTGAATTGGTATCATTAGCTGGAATGCTTGAATTCGTATCGTTAGCTGGAATGCTTGAATTGTATCATTAGCTGGAATGCTTGAATTGGTATTTCATTAGCTGGAATGCTTGAATTGGTATCGTTCGCTGGAATGCTTGAATTGGTATCATTAGCTGGAATGCTTGAATTGGTATCGTTAGCTGGAATGCTTGAATTGGTATCATTAGCTGGAATGCTTGAATTGGTATCGTTAGCTGGAATGCTTGAATTGGTATCATTAGCTGGAATGCTTGAATTGGTATCGTTAGCTGGAATGCTTGAATTGGTATTATTAGCTGGAATGCTTGAATTGGTATCATTAGCTGGAATGCTTGAATTGGTATTATTAGCTGGAATGCTTGAATTGGTATCGTTAGCTGGAATGCTTGAATTGGTATCGTTAGCTGGAATGCTTGAATTGGTATCATTAGCTGAAACACTCGAATTCGTATCGTTAGCTGGAATGTCAAACTGTATCATTAGCTGAATGCTTGAATTAAAATCATTAGCTAGAAACACTAAATTGCCTTCGTTAGCTGGAATGCTCGAATTCGTTTCGTTAGCTGAAACACTCGAATTCGTTTCGTTAGCTGGAATGCTTGAATTGGTATCGTTAGCTGGAATGCTTGAATTGGTGTCGTTAGCTGGAATGCTTGAATTCGTTTCGTTAGCTGGAATGCTTGAATTCGTTTCGTTAGCTGGAATGCTTGAATTCGTTTCGTTAGCTGGAATGCTTGAATTCGTTTCGTTAGCTGGAATGCTTGAATTCGTTTCGTTAGCTGGAATGCTTGAATTCGTTTCGTTAGCTGGAATGCTTGAATTCGTTTCGTTAGCTGGAATGCTTGAATTCGTTTCGTTAGCTGGAATGCTTGAATTCGTTTCGTTAGCTGGAATGCTTGAATTCGTTTCGTTAGCTGAAATGCTCGAATTCGTTTCGTTAGCTGGAATGCTTGAATTGGTATTATTAGCTGGAATGCTTGAATTCGTTTCGTTAGCTGGAATGCTTGAATTCGTTTCGTTAGCTGAAACACTCGAATTCGTTTCGTTAGCTGGAATGCTTGAATTGGTATTATTAGCTGGAATGCTTGAATTGGTATTATTAGCTGGAATGCTTGAATTGGTGTCGTTAGTTGGAATGCTTGAATTGGTATTATTAGCTGGAATGCTTGAATTGGTGTCGTTAGCTGGAATGCTTGAATTGGTTTCGTTAGCTGGAATGCTTGAATTCGTATTATTAGCTGGAATGCTTGAATTCGTTTCGTTAGCTGGAATGCTTGAATTCGTTTCGTTAGCTGGAATGCTTGAATTCGTTTCATTAGCTGGAATGCTTGAATTCGTGTCGTTAGCTGGAATGCTTGAATTCGTTTCATTAGCTGAACTGTTCGAATTCGTTTCGTTAGCTGAACTGTTTGTGGTTGAGTTCGTTTCGTTTTTAGAAACGGTGTCTTTCTTGAGGAAAGTGAATGCGACAGCCGAACCAATCCCAAAAAGGGCTAAACAAAACAGGGCGACGTATAAACTTCTTAGAAGTTTTCTTTTGAATGCGGGTTCTATTATTTTGGTTGGTACCTTCGTTCATCTACAAAAGAACGTTTTTGGGGTTCGTAAATGAAGACACCATATTGAATTTTATTTTATTAACATTTATAAGCATTAATAAGCATTATTTCATTAACGTTTATCAGTTTTCATTATTTGAAGAAGAGCATCATACCGTAAATTACGTCTATACTGGTCGCCATTTTTCTCTGATCATCACATTTCCTTTCCTTACTAAACCAATGATCAATAAACCAACAACATGTCCTCACAGACGGATTAATGGAGTTTGTTTTGGAGATCTTTTTGTTGATAACTGCTTTTTGTTGAGTAGGGGAGTTGCATGTTATTGTGTTTGCGTTGTTTCTTATTTGGTATTTTTGTGGTTCTTAAATATATTGTAAATGAGTGAATTGATTGCTTTTTAAGAAACTTTATGAAATAAATACTTAAACATTATACAGCTTTAATACGGTAACTGGATTTTTGAACTCCGAAATAAAAATTATCCATATTTTGAAAGAAGCCGTCAGTCATTATATTTGGATATACTCAAGTCATTTTTGAAAATTAAATGATTATATTAGAGTTTTGTTATATCTTTGTTTCTAAAAAATGAATTCTTTTGTCCAATACGCTAAAATCTCTCAAAATTAATTTAAATAAAACTTTTGAACTATGATAAGTACAAAAACACTATAGCCATTTCTTATTGTCCCAGACAATGGCAGACAATAAAGTATAGGACAAATAGTGAATATTTCATTGTTAAAGTGGAATATTTAACACATATATACATAAAATTAAAAACAGTCACTGCAGAATGATCTTCTTCAAAAACAGACTCGCGAACAAATTGTTCTTCAGAATGAGAGACTTGAAGTCCTTCACCGTTTTCAGGTAGAGCGCGAAAATGACAGAGAACAAAATGAGCCCCAAAACGATAATTCCGATTAACATTCCGCGGTCCCTTGAATTCAGAGATAACATCTCAGTGCTGAACAGATAATAGGCGTAATCGTTCAGGATCTCATTCATTAATTATAGTTACGTGCGGATGTCCTCGTAGCTTAGAACAATTTTTTAAGTTAGATTCGCGCTGTACACATCGTAAGAGTTAAATTGATCCAGGGAATAATAGGCGTCTTTCAATCCGGAGTACATATCTGTCACTATCTGGCAGTACCGTTGATGAGAGGCGAGGACCGAGAACAGGGGCACGAACGAGAGGTTGTCGTCCTGGTTTAGTAGGTGAGGGCCTATCTTCATGTCTCTCGCGGGCTTGATGCGCTGGAAGTTCGTGTAGTTGTTGTTCGCGTACAATAGTGACGGCGGAAGGGCTGATTTGTACGGAATCGCGCCGAGGTTCGTGTTCGGATTCAACGTAGCGGACCAGCGGTCGTCGGCCAGGCTGTGAATCAGCAGCGGAGACGTTACATTCCCGTACTTGTTCAGGTTCATTATGTAGTTCAAATGCTTCTGATTGGACTTGGTTAACTCCAAATAGCGCTAAGTAACTTTTGTGCGAGTCGTAAAATAGTTCTAGTACATAAACACCGCGTTCTGCTCAAGTGCCAAAGTATGTGATGTAATTTAAGCTAGATTATTGCTAAAAGAAGCTAGCTTAGACAAATCCATTGCTTACGATTCATAAAATTTAACTCTTGAAATATCAGAAACAGTAATCAAATTAAATGCCATAAATATAATCAAAGAAAGCCTTAAAATATTAACTTTCTTCTGAGAATTGTGAATATTTACATCAAATGGTGGCAAATAGTTTTCTTAATCAGGAATTCCTAAAGAGCAAATGATACAAATTAAATTTTGAGTAAAGCTACTGTGGTGTCCGAGCCAACTTTGATTTTAACAAATGTTTATGTAATAATTGCGCTTGAAAATTAAATCACTGTATTTATGCTAATTATAACATATTCAATTAATTCTGCGGTTCATTTCTTTTTCACTTCATCCTTCAAATGACGAAGCACACACGAAGCCGACGGATCACAATACAAGAGCGTCGCATAATGATGAGAATGTGAGAAACAGAATCACAAACTGTTGCAACCAAGAAATACATTGCTTGTTGCCTTCAATGTAGTCTCCAAACTGTTTATTCCATTTTTAAGCACTTTGAAGTTACAGGCAAGCTAGAAGCTTCACATGCCGATAATAGTGTCAGAAAATTTGACTAAGCTGAGATTTTCGCGTTGTTAAATATCGCCAGAGCCATAGATTCGAAACTCGACGAATCATAGCCGAAAAATACTAAGCCCTTCGTGGAATTTCCATGTCTCTAACAACGGTATCTCGTCTCCTGGCCAAATTCAGTTTAAGCTTCTATGTTGCTAAGATAAAGCCAAAACTTACCGAAAAGCATAAATTGGAAAGTTTGAACTTTGCTCGAATGAACCTGAAACAACCAATTGAATATTGGAGAACTTTTTAGTATACCGATGAGTATCGCTCAAAATGCTATGCAAATCGAGCGAGTAGAGTGCTCAGAACACCTAAAGACGAGTGGAATCCGGAGTATTTTCTCGAAGTGTAAAATATGGACTGTTTTCGTGCATGATCTATAGTACGATTAGCTATAGATATAAGGGTCCATTATGGTTTATGCCGTGCGGTACGACCATGAATTCAATTGTCAATTCTTAAGTTCTCAGACAAGTTACACTTCCATCACTTAATAGCATAACTTGAAGTTGCAACAAGATAACGCCCCGACACATTTTAGCAAGTATATGAAAAACTTTTATACTGCTAACAACATTGAGCTCTATCGCTTTCCAGTAATGAGTCCAGACTTAAATCCACTTTTTCACTGCTGGAATCCACTGAAGTCAAACATTTCCCCTGAAGAATGTACCACATATGACTTATTAAATGAAGAAGTAAAGAGGGCGTTGGAGTAAATCTCGTTAGATATCATCAATCATTTGATTGACTCTATGCCCAAAAGGTTAGAAGAAGTAATAAAATAGAAAGGAGACGCTACTAAACATTGAGTTAATATATAGTTAAAATTAATACAAAAAATAGTTTTGAAATAGTTAGTATTTTTTGAAATCAAAGTTGGCTTGGCGACCACAGTATCATATATAATGTATAATATCCCCAAACACACAAATAAACACTAAAAATAGTTTGGATTGAAGATAACGTCCATTTATTATGATGAAAGCTACTTTCCCAAATATAAAAGCAAATAAGTTGAAAATTAGTACGTCAAAGTCATAAATAACAAAAATGTAATTATCAACACACATGAACTAATTACCAAAATTAATTAACTGCATACAATTTTATTTACCATTTTCATCATATAACACAAATTTTTCTTATTAATCAAAGGAATTATTTACCACTTTAGAATGTTAAATGTTAGCTTTACAAATATGTATAAAAAACAAATATAAAACAGAGCATATAAGGAAAACGGGACTTTTAAGTTGAAATTAGCGTTAAAAACATTTGTACTAAAACGCTTATTAATTTCTGAAAAATCAGGTTTACTTATAATATTATTTGAACAGTACTATGTATAAATTTGATTTATTTTTCTTGTATTTTCAGAAACAATTTAGTATTATTCATATTTTTTATATATTTAGCAAGAATACTAAAATGTTTAATTAAGATCGAGCAAGAGCTATTCTTTATTGACTTTACCATTATACGCATGAACTTTAATGTAATTTATGACATATAATATTTAGGAAAATGGATTTGATATAAAAGTTTACAGATTTTTAATATTCAATGTATTAGCTTCAAAGTATGATATCCAGTTTTATATAAATGTAAACGATTTAAGTATTGGATTTAATAAGGAAGTTATTTGTGGACGGAATGGAAATATGTATGTTGGCTAAATAAATAGTTAAATTGGTGTATTTGGATCCGCTTTAAGTTAATCAGCTATCGACGGTACAAAGCCATCATATGAAAGTTCAACTCTTTAATACCTGTTCAATAATGTTAATTTAGAGTATTTAAAAGGAAATTCAAAATATTTATCCTTTTGTTACGATGCTCCTAAGTAGGCAATCGAACCAATGATGAATATAAATAAAATATGGCGATGATTTTTCTATTTGTATAACTTTTAAACATATGTTAAGTAGCTAACTAATTATATCGGTTTTTAATTTTGTATTTCTCCAAATTATTCTAATTTGCTTTGATTTTATAGTGATTAAAATGAATTGTTAGTCTTCATCTTTAAAACATTGTTATAATTTTGAATTACACGTGTTAATTTATCTATTGGCATTCTTGATATGTTTGAAATTACGGAACCTTTATCTAATTCAGCATTGATTATATTATTAGATATATTATTTGTTATTATGCTCCATTAAATACATGAAAATATAATTATTATAACATACATAACGTTGCTCCACAACCATTAATAACTCTCTAAATAAAATGCATAGTTGTTCATTAAAATATCAAATATTGGATAAAAATTCTACTAAAATGAAATTTAAATATGATTTATGTGATTATATATTTCTTCGTATTACATTTAATAACTTTGAAGTTGAAGTAATAATTATTAACTATAGCAAGAGCTATATTAAGTATATAACAGCATAGCCTCAAACATGGTTATATTTAACTATTAATTATTAATTAAAACCATAAAGTGATAGCTTTATATTTTTTTAGTTGCTACTGTTGACGCTAGAATATCTTTATACCCATGTTTTCCAATTTATATTGATTTAATCAATTATAATATTGTATAAATGCTAGTATCGTTTTATTACTCAATAAATTGTATTGAATTGGAGTCGCACTGGACAGGATCGTGGATGTCGAAGATGTTGCTGAGGTTAAACTGGAACATCTTGTTGGAAATTTCGTCTTGGTAGATCTCGCTGCTTTTCTTGTTCGTCAAGATGCCCTTCACGTACAGGTAGCTCTCGAACATCTTGTCGTTGATGTTGGCGAACTGGGTGTACATGGACGTCTGGAACTCAGCGTAGTCGCTTTGCACGAAGTTCGGTTTCTTGCTGGTCAGAAGAAGCGTGGAGCCCATCGTCTGAAGGTTGAAAATAGACTGAGATAGTTGCTGCACCACTTGATTCGCAATTTCATTCACGTTTCTGTTTGCAGATGTTTCAAACATTCTTTATACTGAACCGATTATAAATACAAATAGGATTAATATGGTTGGCCACAACAGTTTAAAGCAGTTGTACTGGCCACATTTCTTCTTTTATTTCAGGTCAACTTATTTCTAATTTACTTCTGGGACTTGTTGCTTCTCAACTACTACCGGCACCTGGGCTTCGGCGGGTTCCTCGCGGGCCACCACGATCGAATTGTTTCCAGATTTGATCTATAGTGCCTGGAACTCGAGGTTGGCGTTTTCCGTCTCCCACGCGAACTTCTGGTTCCAGGACTTGTGCCTGATGAACTTGTAGCTGGGGTTGTCCATGTACACGCCGCCACACCTGGGCAGCTGCATGATCCGGTGCATGATGATGTTCTGGTACTCCTGCTCGTTGCCTGCGTAGGTGCTGCAGATGCGCTGGAGCTGGTCCTTGAGGCTCTGGTCTTTCTTGAGGCTGAAGGTCGGCAGGCCGTAGGTGACGTTGCAGGCGCGGTACAGCTCGTCCCTCATCTGGAGGATGTGGTCGCTCGAGAGGTGCTCGCGGCGCAGGACGATGATTCTGGCCTGGAAGAGCTTGGTGATCTGGGCCTCGATGAAGTGGATCGAGTTCATGGCCTGCAGCAGCAGCACGTTGCTCTGGCTGGTCTGCTCCTGCTTCACGGCGACCAGGTTCTTCAGGAAGCTGATGATCATCTTCTCGATGGCCGACTGCATGGCCTGGATCCGGGGGATGATGAGGCTCATGGTGTTCGTGTTTCTGCTGGACTTATCGTTCAGCTTGATGAAGTGCAGGTCGGTGAGGATCTGGAGCGTCGAGATGTAGTAGGCGTTGCTCACGTAGCCCTCTGAGCCCATGCCCCGAATCGCGTTGATGACGAACTCGGGCGTGTTCTGGGAGGGCTCGTGGTTGAAGAAGACGATGAACTCTGTGTTCTTGTTGTAGTAGTTGCTGTTGACGATGGAGATGTAGTCCTCGAGCGAGCGCGGGTTCTTCAGGTTGATGTCGAAGATGGCCTGGTCGTTCTTGGTGGTGCTGTCCTTCGTCTGGAAGGTGTCGTAGGAGTCGTACGAGTCGCTGCTGGACGAAAACGAAGAGGACGAGTTGCTCAGGGAAGAGTGGTCTGCGTGTCCCGCGTCGCTGATGATCGAGATGCTCAGGATCTGGTTGATTACGGACAGGGCCTGCAGCGAGGAGTTGATCACGGTGGACTTCTTGAAGGGGTTGGCGATGGCGGCGTCTTCGTCGCAGTACTTCACGTAGAACTGCTGGTGGAGCATGCTGACAAGGTTCGACAGCTTCACGAAGTGGTACGGCTGGACGAGCGGCTTCAGGGCGCCGTTGATCTGCAGCTCGGCGTGGATCTTGACCGTGCTCTTGTAGCCGTACTCCTGGTACTGGACGTGGTCGTCGTCCTGGGCCTTCTTCGCCTCGTCGATGAACTCGATCAGCTGGAGCTGGTCGGTGCCGTACTTGTCCTGGCACTTCAGGCTCAGGAGGTCGACGATGACGCGCTGGTACTTCTCCACGAAGTTCACGACCAGCTTGGTCACGTCGTAGTGCTGCTGGGAGTAGGTTTTGAGAGAGGTCTGAAGGATCTCCTGGAAGCGCTGGAGCTCGTCCAGGTACTTCACGATGGCGAAGAAGTCCTTCATGTCGGTCTGGTAGTTCATCTGGTACAGCTTGAACTTCTTGAGCTGGTACTCCACGTAGCCGACCAGGTAGGAGGAGTAGCTGTGGCTGGTCACGAAGAACTGGTGCGCCTCCAGGGCCTTCACCACCTCCTCGACCGAGTTCACGCGGCGGTCGATGACCCCGCAGCCGTACACCACGGCGAGGGCGTTGTACACGACCTGGTCCGAGAGGTTCTGTTTGTTGTTCTCGCGGATCTTGGTGAGCACGAGCTGGTTCGGGGAGTCCATGTTCTGACACTGCTGTAGCTTCTGGAAGGCGGTGATCTTCGCGTCGTAGTACAGGTCCAGGTACCGCCTTATCCTGGCCGTCGCCTGCCTCGTGAGCGCCAGCTTCTGGACGAAGAACTCAACCAGGATGTACTGGAGCATGGTCGCGTCCACGTGCTCCGGGTTCACCGAGTTGGACAGGTAGTTGGAGATGGCGTAGAGGCACTTCGAGTTCTTGAAAGACGACGCCCGCTCCACGACCTCGATGCTGAAGTTGCTGGTGTAGAAGGTGCGGATGCCCTTGTTGAGCTTGAACTTCTGCGGGGCCCGGGTCTGGAACTTGATCCGATACTGGTTCACGAGCGGGAAGCGGTACAGCTGGTCCACCAGGTGGTCGAGCGGGAAGATCGTCCGGGCGAAGCTGATGATGCTCATCCAGCGCAGTCTCCGGAGCTGGGCCGTGCGCATCGAAGCCTGGTCGGAGCAGAAGCTGAGGCGGTGGAGGTTTCCGGTCACGATCGACTTCGAGAAGTGGGACGGGACGTACACGAAGACCATCTCTCCGTCTCTGGGAGAGAGGTGCTTGAAGACGTGGGAGTTCTCCTCGCAGTCCTGCTTGCTCAGCAGGAACATGGTGCCCGGGACGCGCTGGTCGCTCGGGAGCTCGTACGAGTTGTGCCACAGGGCTCTCTCCGGGTTCACGCTCTTGTTGTCCCGGTTTCCCTTTTCGTGGACCTGGTCGACGTGGTCTATTCTGGAGACGACGCTGTTCACGTCGACGCAGTTTCGCCTCAAGATCTGCCTCAGGGTGTACTCCTGGCCTCCGTGGCGGTGCACGAAGTCCATGCAGCCGACGGGCGTGTAGTGGTTCCCGTCGACCTGGAGGATCTCGTCCACCTGCTTCACCTCCGAGATCGCGTTCAAGATGGAGGCCAGCGCGTCTTGGGGCGTCCTCCAGTTTCTGGCGTGTTTCAGCAGCACCGGCACCGGCAGGGCCTCCTCGATGTCCAGCATGGTGAGGCACTCCATGGCCTGGCCGCAGCAGGCGTAAGAGTAGTAGATGTTCGCGAAGATGTTCTCGTACACCATCTTGAGGGCCTCGAGCCGTTCCTCCGCGTTCTTGGCCTGACGCACCACCTTCTCGCACTCTTCGTGGGTCAGCTAGGCCCAGGCCGTGTTGTTGAGCACGTCGTTTCCCTGGTTCGACAGCACGCCCACGAACTCCGGGCCGCAGAAGCAGGCCATGTCCAGCACGAACTCCTTCGACAGGCCATAGTTGATCGTGGTCTTATTTTTGTGCTGCACCACGGCGTCGTCTGACATTTGGATGAAGGGCTTGGTCATCTTCTGGTATTAAGAGATAGCAATGATGCACGAAGTAATAACCGTCGTAATAAAAATTAAATCTTCGTCATATACTATTGAAAGTTGAACAGCCATTACATATGCCGCACAGTTCTAGAGGGCGAACGCTAGTATTTAAATAATGCAGCAGTGAACAGCAACTGATGATCGTGTAAACGCGAAAAACTTCTTATAAGTTACGTAACAAAGAAGGAACAGAAGATAGATCGCCACTATAATGAAGAAAACGTACTGCTCAATGCTCTTCTGAATATATAGAACGAAGAGAATCAACTATGCGCATAGTTACACGATGAAGTAGTGCGAGATGCCGAACTGGTACGGTTTGTTGAATTTGTGGTCTTCAAAGCTGACGCAGTACAAGATCTGGAGCAGGAGCAAGGCCAGCTCGAGGATGATCGATAATATCACCAAAACAACGCTCACCGCCATGCTGGCTCCATTCAAGTACCCGTTGAAGACGTTCGTGATCTGGATTATCATGGCGATCTGGATAGAAGGAGCTAGTACGAAAACAAGGCAAAAATAACTTATTTGAACGAATATAATCATCGCTTTGGAGAAAAATGAAGGCGGTCTAGGTGCAAAAGTCTTTATCAACCAAAGTAATACTGTTGGGTAGATTATAGCTAAAGAGGTTAATATTTGACTTCTAAAATTTGGAGTCACAAATGAGTTAAACCGAATAGATATCGGAATCGAGAGCAGATCGAGGAAAGTCTTGACGATCGACGTAGTTTATGTTACGGTCTAAATACGCAACGAGTAGGTTATACCAATCATCTAAATAGCGCTAATGAATATAGCGGCCATGCTCAGGTTCAAAACCGAGTTCCTTTGAAGGAAGGTAAACAGTGAAGATATGTGGTTTATCTTAAACATTATATGGGGTGTGGTGTGTAAACAAACAAACATACTTATTTATACATTTATATATCCGCTTCAATATATCAAAAAGTCATAAACATTTAGAAAAGACAAAATAATTTGCTGTATTTCTCCATTCTGCACTAGTATCCTTATCAAAGAGATTCTTTGATTTTTATATGTAACATCTTATTGTTCAAAAGAGTCTTAGAATCTCAAGTTTTTAACTTAATAGATAAATTGTTAATAGATTAAATGATACGTAGAGTTCAAAATACTATATATTATAACTCAATAGAGAATGAAAACTTCAAGATGTAGTTTAACTTTAGAGAGATTCTATTATTAATATTAACTATCATAAATTCATTAAACAATTTAACTTATATTTAATTTAGCTCACACGCAGGTCTTCGGCGGCCCAAGTCCAACCCAGTTCTATGGTGAGTTGCAGTACAGTGTGAAGTAGTACTGCATGTAGTCATGGACAACAACGGTTCCGTACGTTTCGGACATGTTCGACACGAACTCGAAGAACTCGTCTGGGTTCTTCTGGAACTGGTAGTGAAGCGTTTCGGCTTCAGGCAGTTGGTTGATGAATCCGGTCTCCACGATGTTAGTGCCGGGCTTCCCGAATACCCTGGTCCTCTCGACGTAGAACTGGCTCAGGTTGCGTATCTTCGCGTACTCGTTCGAATAGGCCATCATCTCCGAGGAATCCGTCGCGTCGATCACCATATCGACGAAGTACTCGAACTTAGTTTCAGATTCTACGTTGTGAGCGCTTATCGTTTTGTTGAACGCCTCCGAAAAGAACAGCGCGACGTCTTCCATCTTCTGCCTGGTCCAGAGCGGCTTGACCGTGCTCGACGTCGGGTAGATGCTGTTCGCCATGGACAGCATGTTTATCAGCGCCTCATACTGCTGCGGCTGGGACGGTTCTTGGTCCAGGTGTAGTGTCTTGACCGGCACGACTTCATTTACCGCCTTGATGGTTTCAGCCACGTCTTTGATCCGCTCCCAGTTCGCCAGGTTGTTCACGTCGTCGTTCAGGTATACGACCAGGTTCACTTCGATGTTGTTCGCATATAATTTCTTGAGTTGTTCCACAAAGAGGTCGTGTTCCGGAAGCCGGTGCACCGAGAAGCTGTACTCCCAGTCCCACTCTACGGAGCCCGCGAATAAGTAGAGTTGCTTGAAGCCGTGGAAGATAGCAAACTCAAGAAGGTTGTCGAAGGCGCGGTTGTAGTTCGAGATTAGTCTCGCCCAAGCTGGTTTTCCGTCAATTTGAGCTTGTAATGAGTGAGACCAAATATAAAGTCCTTTGTTTGCTTTCAAATATTTAATGAATGCTGGACTCGAATTCGTTTCGTTAGCTGGAATGCTTGAATTGGTTTCGTTAGCTGAACTGTTCGAATTGATTTCGTTAGCTGGAATGCTTGAATTGGTTTCGTTAGCTGGAATGCTTGAATTCGTTTCGTTAGCTGGAACACTCGAATTCGTTTCATTAGCTGGAACACTCGAATTCGTTTCGTTAGCTGGAATGCTCGAATTCGTTTCATTAGCTGGAACACTCGAATTCGTTTCGTTAGCTGGAATGCTCGAATTCGTTTCGTTAGCTGGAATGCTCGAATTCGTTTCGTTAGCTGGAATGCTCGAATTCGTTTCGTTAGCTGGAATGCTTGAATTCGTTTCGTTAGCTGGAATGCTTGAATTCGTTTCGTTAGCTGGAATGCTCGAATTCGTTTCGTTAGCTGGAACACTCGAATTCGTTTCGTTAGCTGGAACACTCGAATTCGTTTCGTTAGCTGGAATGCTTGAATTCGTTTCGTTAGCTGGAATGCTCGAATTCGTTTCGTTAGCTGGAATGCTTGAATTGGTTTCGTTAGCTGGAACACTCGAATTCGTTTCGTTAGCTGGAACACTCGAATTCGTTTCGTTAGCTGGAATGCTTGAATTCGTTTCGTTAGCTGGAACACTCGAATTCGTTTCGTTAGCTGGAACACTCGAATTCGTTTCGTTAGCTGGAACACTCGAATTCGTTTCATTAGCTGGAACACTCGAATTCGTTTCGTTAGCTGGAACACTCGAATTCGTTTCGTTAGCTGGAACACTCGAATTCGTTTCGTTAGCTGGAATGCTTGAATTGGTATTATTAGCTGGAATGCTTGAATTGGTTTCGTTAGCTGGAACACTCGAATTCGTTTCATTAGCTGGAACACTCGAATTCGTTTCGTTAGCTGGAACACTCGAATTCGTTTCGTTAGCTGGAACACTCGAATTCGTTTCGTTAGCTGGAACACTCGAATTCGTTTCATTAGCTGGAATGCTCGAATTCGTTTCGTTAGCTGGAATGCTCGAATTGGTTTCGTTAGCTGGAATGCTTGAATTTGTATCATTAGTTGAACTGTTTGTGGTTGAATTCGTTTCGTTTTTAGAAACGGTGTCTCTGACCAAACATAAAGCTCCTTATTTGCTTTCAAATATTTATTAAAACTCGAGCTTTGGTTCGTATTGTTTGAATTAGTTTCGTTCGTAGAGTTTTAATCTGTTTTAACTTTGAGTGGAAATAAAATGACCAGTGCGGTGGTTCCGCTTGCAATCAATAGACCGCAAACGATAGAAAACGCAATTATAATCTTCTTATTTTTCATTCGTATGTAAACTTGTAAACATTTTATAACAAAATATTATTTGTTCAATTTAATAAATCAAAAAATTTTAATAATTGTAAATGAATTATAATAATAACAAGACTCACACTTTGATTTTATACGACTTTTCTCGAAAGTGGAAATGCGGGCATGTGAGAGCCTATTTATCATAATAGGTACCACTCTAAAATAATTTCTATGTGAACGACAGTATTATATTTTAAGAATCCATGGTATTTGATATAAACATTTTCAATTTTAACTTAAATCATCCACTGTGTTTTGACTATAAAGCAAATAGAACATTTATCTATATTACTTCCTACATATTAAACAGGCTCTTCATTAATTGTGAACATTAATAACATTAAAAATTAACCAAAATATTGTCAAATATAAAGTAATGGTTGATTAGCTGTGAGTACCATTTGATTAAGGAAGTGGATAAATAACAAAATAGCTATAACTATTGAATTGAAGAATTAAATATTCAACATTATTATTGGTTTAAATGAAGAAATATAACTCTTTCAATCGTCTATGAATCTTTGCATAACTACGTGCAAATGTTGATTGCATAATAGTATAGATTTTAGTATATTATAGTAAAGTTACTATTCAAAGTTACTATTCACAAAACATTTTTCTTAAGTAATGACATCAACTATACACATTTATATAAGTACGTTATAATATACCTCATTTAAATCAAAATTAATCCACCACAATTTTTGACTTTTGGCCACATTTTTCATTTGAAAAGATTGACTTTAACGCGTCTGCTATTAGTTAAAGCTGCCAATTAAATCATTAATTGTATATCACTAAGTACGCAACATTAATGAATGTTATGATCCTAATATGTTTCTATTCCAAATTGTGATGAGTCAAATTATCTTACTTTAAAATTTACTATTCTGTAGAACTATTCAAAATTTCATGGGAATTTGTTAATAGCTATAAAACTTTGTCACAGAGATTTGCACTGCCCGATTAAAATGATATTCAAAACATGAAATAATGTTATTTTACAATTTTTCGATTTAGCATGAACTAGACTAAATCAAGAGAATCTAAATAAATAATATATCAATATCAATAAAAGTAATAACTGCATGGAACAACAATCATCAATCTACTTTTTGTGTTATTGTCTAACAAAATTTAGTAAAATTCGTATTGTAGCACAATAAGAATAGTTACAACATTTTAAATATTATTAATAGTATTATTATAAATATATTGTAATATTAAATTGAAAAATGTATTCCGCTCCAACTCACGAGTGACACCTATTATTATTTATCGCTTTTAAAAGTCTCAATGACGGCTGTTTCTTGAGGAAGATATATAAATATATGTTGTAATGTTTTAAAATTATGATATAGAAATATAAAACACAAATTTCTCTCACGAAAACAGCATTTTCTTCAGGAACAAACTCGCGAATAGGTTATTCTTCAGCAGTGTCTACTTAAGATTTTTAATCGTCCTCTGGAACTGAACGAAAATCGCAACTGCGAACAAAATCGACACCAGAACGAACGCGATTAGCAGCTTTAAATCCCTCAAGTTCAAGCGCAAAAACTCGGTGTTGAGTAAAATGTAGCCATAGTCGTTAATAATCTCGTTGAATAGAAGCAGTTAGGTACGAATGTCCTCGTAACTTAGAACAATTTTCTAGCTTAGATTCGCGCTGTACACATCGTAGGAGTTAAATTGATCAAGGGAATAATAAGCGTCTTTCAATCCGGAGTACATATCTGTCACTATCTGGCAGTACCGCTGATGAGAGGCGAGGACCGAGAACAGGGGCACGAACGAGAGGTTGTCGTCCTGGTTTAGTAGGTGAGGGCCTATCTTCATGTCTCTCGCGGGCTTGATGCGCTGGAAGTTAGTGTAGTTGTTGTTCGCGTACAATAGTGACGGCGGAAGGGCTGATTTGTACGGAATCGCGCCGAGGTTCGTGTTCGGATTCAACGTAGCGGACCAGCGGTCGTCGGCCAGGCTGTGAATCAGCAGCGGAGAAGTTACATTCCCGTACTTGTTCAGGTTCATTATGTAGTTCAGGTGCTTCTGATTGGACTTGGACAACTCCATATAACGCGATGCGATCTTTTGGCGCGCTGTAAAATATGATTGATACATAAAAATAGCATTTTACTCAAGTGACAGAGTCTGAGAAGTTATTTGTGCCAAATTATTGTTAAGGATAGACAACTTCGACATATCAAAATCAGTAGATGAGTACAAAGAGCTAGAATTTATGTAAGACGCACAAAACAAATTGAATGCTAGGAACACAAGGATAAAAGCCCTTAAATAGTTGACCTTAACGAGTGACTTATGTGTATTCAAATTAAATGGAGGCAAATAATTTTCTTCTCCAGGAATACCTAAAGAACATATTACACTCAGTAGATTTTAGCTAAAAGTATCATACAATATATATAAAATAGTTATTGCTGCAAAATAGCATTGGAAGTATGCTTGGTTGAACTAAATACTAATTTTTGAAGGATTTAAGTTTTGTGATATAAAGAACTGAATATAAACTTCAAATTAATATGTTATTGCCGCAAATAAAACAAGTGTAACAATAACTATTATTGCTGTAAAAATAACAGTGGATTACTAACATATTAATTGAGTTATCATAAGTTTTGTGGGACATTAATTAGTCTTATTCATCAAAGGTATAATCATCCATTTCATAATTTTGTAGATAAGGCGGATCATAACATAAGTAAAACAAGCATAAAATACAACATAAAAAGCCAAAGGACTTTTTAAATCCCAACTTGATGTAAAAACGCTTGAATTAAATTATTTGTTTATTGATGCAAAATCTGGTTTATTTATTATAGTATTTGAGCAAAACTATGTATAAATTGTGTTTATATTACGAGTGTTGTCCGTTATTAATGTATTGCTGATTTGTTTTTGGTAAACTTAGCACGCATATTAATATGTTATATTTAATTCTAATAATAAACCTTTCCTTTTATTATTTGCTACAATTTAATCGTTTACTTGAATAAAGTTTTATAAATATAGTATTTAAGCGAATGGTGTTGATATGAATGTATTTAACGTTTTTAACTATATATTGTTTGAGTCAAAAAACGAAATCCAATTCTCAATAAAGGTTAATGAGTAAATTAAAGGGTGCAGCTAAGATGATACTTGATTTCTGAATATTCGAACATCTATTGGAGCAATATATAACTATATAGGCAAGTTTGGATCCGATTTTAAAGTTTCAGCCACAGAAGGAACAAATCCATCGTAAGATATATCAACTTTTTAATATTTGTTTAATAAATTTGTTGTAGCATATTAATACGGAAATTCAAAATACTAATTCATGTATTTTGCTGAAATTATGTAGGACAATGAACCAATTATAAGAAAATATATGTAGTATTTGTGGTTAAATGTCTTAAACAACTAAGAAACATACTTTAGATATTCAGCTAACTGTGTAGATTGAGCTTAGGCCAGCATAGATTTGTTATTCTATTGGTAATCGTAAGAAGAATGATTGAATGTATCATTATTTTTCAATTTGATTGTGTTATGATACTTTTAAATCATTTATTGTAATTTATCTATAGGAATTCTAGCAATATTAGAAATGACTGAACCTTTATCTAAATCAGCGTTGATAATATTATTTGAAATATGTTGGGTAATTTAAAACCATTGTATTATAAATAATACAATAAACAAGAAATATAGTACATTATTCCATTCCCATTATTATCTGTCAAGTAAAAAGCTGTAATTACTGGCTTGAATATCATAAATAGGATACACAATTTATTAAAATGTTACTTATAAATGATTTATGTTATCTACAATATTCTAATAATTAATCGCGTTGCTTTATAATTCAAACAGAAGTTATTAACTATAGCAAGAACAGTATTAAATTAATAATAGTATTGCTTCATACATTTAAACTTCATACTATTAATCATTTAAAAACATTGTTAAGTTGTGGCTAAAGACTTGTCTACTTTGTATTGAAGATGCTAAAATGTCTTTGTACCCATGTTTCCCTGTGTTAATAATTTGTACAAATGTAAATATATTTGTGAGTTTCTTTTATTATTGTCTAATAAATTGTATTGAATTGGAGTCGCACTGGATAGGATCGTGGATGTCGAAGATGTTGCTGAGGTTAAACTGGAACATCTTGTTGGTTATTTCGTCTTGGTAGATCTCGCTGCTTTTCTTGTTCGTCAAGATGCCCTTCACGTACAGGTAGCTCTCGAACATCTTGTCGTTGATGTTGGCGAACTGAGTGTACATGGATGTCTGAAACTCAGCGTAGTCGCTCTGCACGAAGTTCGGTTTCTTGCTGGTCAGAAGAAGCGTGGAGCCCATCGTCTGAAGGTTGAAAATAGACTGAGATAGTTGCTGCACCACTTGATTCGCAATTTCATTCACGTTTCTGTTTGACACTGTTTGGAATATACGGTATGAATAACCTACAATAACGACAAATAGGATTAATATGGTTGGCCACAACAGTTTAAAGCAGTTGTACTGACCACATTTCTTCTTTTATTTCTAATTTACTTCTGGGACTTATTGCTTCTCAACTACCACTGGCACCTGCGCTTCGGCGGGTTCCTCGCGAGCCACCACGATTGAGTTGTTTCCAGATTTGATCTATAGTGCCTGGAACTCGAGGTTGGCGTTTTCCGTCTCCCACGCGAACTTCTGGTTCCACGACTTGTGCCTGATGAACTTGTAGCTGGGGTTGTCCATGTACACGCCGCCGCACCTGGGCAGCTGCATGATCCGGTGCATGATGATGTTCTGGTACTCCTGCTCGTTGCCGGCGTAGGTGCTGCAGATGCGCTGGAGCTGGTCCTTGAGGCTCTGGTCTTTCTTGAGGCTGAAGGTCGGCAGGCCGTAGGTGACGTTGCAGGCGCGGTACAGCTCGTCCCTCATCTGGAGGATGTGGTCGCTCGAGAGGTGCTCGCGGCGCAGGACGATGATTCTGGCCTGGAAGAGCTTGGTGATCTGGGCCTCGATGAAGTGGATCGAGTTCATGGCCTGCAGCAGCAGCACGTTGCTCTGGCTGGTCTGCTCCTGCTTCACGGCGACAAGGTTCTTCAGGAAGCTGATGATCATCTTCTCGATGGCCGACTGCATGGCCTGGATCCGGGGGATGATGAGGCTCATGGTGTTCGTGTTTCTGCTGGACTTGTCGTTCAGCTTGATGAAGTGCAGGTCGGTGAGGATCTGGAGCGTCGAGATGTAGTAGGCGTTGCTCACGTAGCCCTCTGAGCCCATGCCCCGAATCGCGTTGATGACGAACTCGGGCGTGTTCTGGGAGGGCTCGTGGTTGAAGAAGACGATGAACTCGGTGTTCTTGTTGTAGTAGTTGCTGTTGACGATGGAGATGTAGTCCTCGAGCGAGCGCGGGTTCTTCAGGTTGATGTCGAAGATGGCCTGGTCGTTCTTGGTGGTGCTGTCCTTCGTCTGGAAGGTGTCGTAGGAGTCGTACGAGTCGCTGCTGGACGAGAACGAAGAGGACGAGTTGCTCAGGGAAGAGTGGTCCGCGTGTCCCGCGTCGCTGATGATCGAGATGCTCAGGATCTGGTTGATTACGGACAGGGCCTGCAGCGAGGAGTTGATCACGGTGGACTTCTTGAAGGGGTTGGCGATGGCGGCGTCTTCGTCGCAGTACTTCACGTAGAACTGCTGGTGGAGCATGCTGACAAGGTTCGACAGCTTCACGAAGTGGTACGGCTGGACGAGCGGCTTCAGGGCGCCGTTGATCTGCAGCTCGGCGTGGATCTTGACTGTGCTCTTGTAGCCGTACTCCTGGTACTGGACGTGGTCGTCGTCCTGGGCCTTCTTCGCCTCGTCGATGAACTCGATAAGCTGGAGCTGGTCGGTGCCGTACTTGTCCTGGCACTTCAGGCTCAGGAGGTCGACGATGACGCGCTGGTACTTCTCCACGAAGTTCACGACCAGCTTGGTCACGTCGTAGTGCTGCTGGGAGTAGGTTTTGAGAGAGGTCTGTAGAATCTCTTGGAAGCGCTGGAGCTCGTCCAGGTACTTCACGATGGCGAAGAAGTCCTTCATGTCGGTCTGGTAGTTCATCTGGTACAGCTTGAACTTCTTGAGCTGGTACTCCACGTAGCCGACCAGGTAGGAGGAGTAGCTGTGGCTGGTCACGAAGAACTGGTGTGCCTCCAGGGCCTTCACCACCTCCTCGACCGAGTTCACGCGGCGGTCGATGACCCCGCAGCCGTACACCACGGCGAGGGCGTTGTACACGACCTGGTCCGAGAGGTTCTGCTTGTTGTTCTCGCGGATCTTGGTGAGCACGAGCTGGTTCGGGGAGTCCATGTTCTGGCACTGCTAGAGCTTCTGGAAGGCGGTGATCTTCGCGTCGTAGTACAGGTCCAGGTACCGCCTTATCCTGGCCGTCGCCTGCCTCGTGAGAGCCAGCTTCTGGACGAAGAACTCAACCAGGATGTACTGGAGCATGGTCGCGTCCACGTGCTCCGGGTTCACCGAGTTGGACAGGTAGTTGGAGATGGCGTAGAGGCACTTCGAGTTCTTGAAAGACGACGCCCGCTCCACGACCTCGATGCTGAAGTTGCTGGTGTAGGAGGTGCGGATGCCCTTGGTGAGCTTGAACTTCTGCGGGGCCCGAGTCTGGAACTTGATCCGGTACTGGTTCACGAGCGGGAAGCGGTACAGCTGGTCCACCAGGTGGTCAAGCGGGAAGATCGTCCGGGCGAAGCTGATGATGCTCATCCAGCGCAGTCTCCGGAGCTGGGCCGTGCGCATCGAGGCCTGGTCGGAGCAGAAGCTGAGGCGGTGGAGGTTTCCGGTCACGATCGACTTCGAGAAGTGGGACGGGACGTACACGAAGACCAGCTCCCCGTCTCTGGGAGATAGGTGCTTGAAGACGTGGGAGTTCTCCTCGCAGTCCTGCTTGCTCAGCAGGAACATGGTGCCCGGGACGCGCTGGTCGCTCGGGAGCTCGTACGAGTTGTGCCACAGGGCTCTCTCCGGGTTCACGCTCTTGTTGTCCCGGTTTCCCTTTTCGTGGACCTGGTCGACGTGGTCTATTCTGGAGACGACGCTGTTCACGTCGACGCAGTTTCGCCTCAAGATCTGCCTCAGGGTGTACTCCTGGCCTCCGTGGCGGTGCACGAAGTCCATGCAGCCGACGGGCGTGTAGTGGTTCCCGTCGACCTGGAGGATCTCGTCCACCTGCTTCACCTCCGAGATCGCGTTCAAGATGGAGGCCAGCGCGTCTTGGGGCGTCCTCCAGTTTCTGGCGTGTTTCAGCAGCACCGGCACCGGCAGGGCCTCCTCGATGTCCAGCATGGTGAGGCACTCCATGGCCTGGCCGCAGCAGGCGTAGGAGTAGTAGATGTTCGCAAAGATGTTCTCGTACACCATCTTGAGGGCCTCGAGCCGTTCCTCCGCGTTCTTGGCCTGGCGCACCACCTTCTCGCACTCTTCGTGGGTCAGCTAGGCCCAGGCCGTGTTGTTGAGCACGTCGTTTCCCTGGCTCGACAGCACGCCCACGAACTCCGGGCCGCAGAAGCAGGCCATGTCCAGCACGAACTCCTTCGACAGGCCGTAGTTGATCGTGGTCTTATTTTTGTGCTGCACCACGGCGTCGTCTGACATTTGGATGAATGGCTCATTCATCTTTTAGTGCTGAGATATGGCTATTATAAGTGACATTGCGAAAGTTGTTGCAAATATTAAATTTTCGTCGTAAACAATTGAGAGCTGAACTGCCATTATATAGGCTACGCAATTTTAAAGTGCAAACGACAAAATAAAAATGACTCCACAATGAACCACAACTGATGATCGAGTAAACGCGAAGAACTTCTTGTAAGTTACGTAGCACAGAAGGAACAGAAGATAGATTGCCACTATAATGAAGAAAATGTACTGCTCAATGCTCTTCTGAATATATAGAACGAAGAGAATCAACTATGCGCATAGTTACACGATGAAGTAGTGCGAGATGCCGAACTAGTACGGTTTGTTGAATTTATGATCTTCAAAGCTGACGCAGTACAAGATCTGGAGCAGGAGCAATGCCAGCTCGAGGATGATCGACAATATCACCAAGACGACGCTCACCGCCATGCTAGCGCCATTTAGGTACCCGTTGAAGACGTTCGTGATTTGGATGATCATGGCGATCTGGAGCGAAGGCGCCAGAATGAAAACAAGGAAAAAGAGGTAAAGCTGAATAAGCACGATTAAGGCCTTTGAAGTGAAGGGAGGCGGCCTTGGCGTGAAGGTCTTTATCAACCAAAGAGATATCAATGGAAATATGATTGTAACAGTTGTGTATAATTAAATTTTAAAATTCGGGGCTACTAGAGAGTTGAACCGAAGAGATATCGGAATCGAGAGCAGATCGATGAAAGTCTTGACGATCGACGTAGTTTATGTTACGGTCTAAATACGTAACGAGTAGGTTATACCGATCATCTAAATAGCGCTAATGAATATAGCGGCCATGCTCAGGTTCAAAACCGAGTTCCTCTGAAGGAAGGTAAACAGTGAAGATATATGGTTTATCTTAAACATTATATGTGGTGTGGTGTGTAAACAAATATTATTAAAAGTTTGTTAAATTGTGATATTTATATTAATGTTTAAAGTTGGAAATAAACTACTACTACAGAACCTCGAATATAGACACCAAATAATCAGTTTCCTTTGTTTGTAAGACATAAACATTTGAATGTCTAATCTAAGTTATACAATGCAGTTGTACAATTGATTCATCTATTATCAAGTGTTGTGATATTTTTTAGTTCTCTTATAATTTTTAAGATGCTATACAAAGAGAGTAAGTTTCTATGAATACTGCTCATATCCCCAAAATACTAATTTAGTGTATTTAAAACAGTCATTCATGCTTTAATTCTAAATCCAGTTGTAATTCTGTTATGTGTTCTTTTATTTTTCAAGTGATACATTTTAATGCGTTTTATTGTCTGTTTATTTATATTGTAATTTTATTTTTGTCTCCACATCAATGAATTAGTTTAAAGTGATAATAGTGGGGGATTCGTCAGTGGGCAAGTCGTCGATTGCGTAGCGGTATACTACGAATTAGTTCTCTGTTTTGTACAAGCCGACCATTGGAGCTGATATTTTATCTAAGCTTTGTGAGGTAAGTGATCAGAAGGCGAAGCTTCAGATTTGGGACACTGCTGGGCAGGAGTCCTGGTCAACTTAGATTGGTTCTGCGTATTATCGCGGGGCGGATGTGGCCGTTATCGTTTTCGATCTGGGACAGAACCAAACTTTGCAGAACGTGCACAAGTGGTACCTGGAATTGAAATCTTAGTTGACGTCTGTTCCTCCAATTATATTAGTTGGGAATAAGTCCGATAGGGACTCAGAAGTAACAGAAAAGTAAATTCTTGCCGTTGAAAATCAGATAAAGGCGAAGAAATTCATGAAATGTTCCGCCAAAACGGGCGAAAATATCGATAATTTGTTCGCGGAAACGGCCAAAATCTGTTTAGAAAACGCGGACAAATTCACGGAACAGGACGAAGTTTTCGTCGTCAAAACGGAAACTTACGTCGTCAAACAGCAAATTCCGGTTCAAAAGAAGACGAAAAAGTGCTGCTGAGGTGTTGGGATAGTGAACGATTGTAATTCAGGATATATTGGACGCAAAGAGTATTTTGTTATAATTGGTATTTATTCGTGGACTCGAATTATAATAAGAAGGAAGTGACTGAATAAAAATTTGAACGCGTCGTGAAACAATATCCATTCCCTGGCATTTATTAAATACTTACTGAAATATAAAATAGAATATATTTTGAAAGATGACACTATTATGACGGAGAATTGATAATATCAATTTATCTCATTTACTAATACGGATCTGGGATTATAATTCAAGAATTAAAAACAAAACTGTTGTATATAGTGTGATTTATAAACTTTTGTAAATATGAAGATTGTGATGATGATATTTTACATCAATACAGCTTTATGATCTTACAGATATGTTATCTTCCTCTATTTTCACTTCACCATTGGAAATGCATTACCCTTCACCTTTATTTTTGATTCCGTCAGCATTAGCAACAGCTTTTTATACTAGCGAGGGTGTTTAAGCATTAAGATTACTAGCAATTGGTGTTTTTATAGATGCACTGATTCCATCAACATCAGTTGTTCTATTGTTTGCTGCAGCTGCAATTTCTTAGACTATTTCTGCATCATCTTCAACTGTATTCGAAAAATTTGATTTCTTTGCCTTTGTTGGTGTTATTCAAACAATTCTTGGGTATGCTGCTACATGTGCAGTGATAGTGTTAAAGAACTAAAAGAAGCCTTCGATTCATGTATTTTTCTTGGCATGTACGTTGGTATCGTTGTCAGTTACAATCGCTGTCTCTTATCTTTCAGTTTATTTCTTTGGGACAGCAGCTCCATATTTTGCTGCTGTTGCGATGTCGTCCGGTCGTTTGATTTTAGAATTAATGCTTTAGTAAAACGTCGAAACTTATGATAACGATAAATACGGACCGGGTTTCGGTGTTGAGTAGGTTAATGGGGGACAGTAACTCACTCATGGACTATCATACTTCTAAACACTCAGGAAGAGAACTGTAGTAACATTTGGAATTGTATTTGCAGTTTGTGCGGTGGTGATTCCAATTATTTTCAACTACTTTGGAAATTACTATGGTGGTCTACTTGGGTACTTGCAAATCGTTCTGCTGTCAACTTCAATATTGTTCGGTGTTACGTTTTTACTCTGGGCAGTCATGAATAAAAAAAAATTGAGAAATATCGGATTAAAAGAAGAAAAAATCGTGAAAACAACTGATGAAAAAGAACGATCTGGTGCTTAAGATGATGTTAAAGGCTTCAAAAAAGTTTTGATAGATGCAAAAATGCTATTTACAGTGCAAAAGAGAGATTTAGTCTGGTTTGCAGGATTATGTATTGTTTATTAGCTTTTAAATCATGTATTTTACGGCCAATACGTCCAAGAATACTATAATTATATTCTTACAACAGTGTTTTCATGGGTATCCACAAAAGCTATTTTAAATAATTCAGCTACTTTGAACACACTTCTGATGATACTTTCACCAACTTTAACATTAAACCAACCTCTTTCATTGTTTATCCACTTCGTAATCCACTGTTTACTTAATTTTACGGAGTAATTGAGCTTTTCAACATTATTCATGCTCACTGCTGAAGCTGGCTGTATTTGTTTCAGCAGTGTCGATGATAAATGGATATTTACTATCGTATTTGCATTTTTAGCAATGTTTACATAAATAACTAGCTTCGAATCATCAAAATTAGGTGTAAAGGTAATTATATTTATTCACTCATTGATTTTAGATTTACTAATTACTTTGCCTAAAAATTATTTGAAGAATATTATCGTCAACGGTTTAGTTATGATCGCAATGATTGTATATAATTAACGCTTTATGACAACTGCTGTCGGAGAAAAATAAGCTAATCAAATTATGACTTCCATTTTGCTTCGATTAATCGTAAATACGCTAAATGGCTTTTTGCTGACATAGGGCATGTCATATGAAACTTATGAGATTATAAAGATCATAGTAAAATGGAATGGATATTTTATATCAACATTGAGTTTGCTAATGCAAATATTAAGCTATTTTAATCTTGGAGAACGTGTTTCAAAGTGGAGATATCTACTATTGGGACCACTTTTCATTGGTATAACCGCTATCGTCACACTAACACCGTTAAATGTTATTATAACTGATATTGTCTTATTTATTACAGGATTCAGTAATATATTCACTGTTACTTCAACATAAGTACTTTAAGAAATTTCAATTCTTGTATATAGAGCATTTTTCGAATAGTACAGCAAGTCGCTTGGTGTTACAGTTCTTATTTGGTTATGTAAACTTCTTTCAGGATTATTTATCGCATCAATTGTTTTATTAGTTATGGATAAAAAGGATAAAAATTAACTAGAACCCTAGAATCTATTAGTTTCTGTATTTTTTGCATCACTGTTGTCTCTTTTTGTTGCGGTACCTTCAGCTATATCACAACTAGGAGAATTAGATGAGTTTTCACTCATCAACTGTGCTGTTATAATTTTGGTATTTATTGGAGTTGCAATGTTACCGGTTGTAAATCTTGAGGCTAAGTCACTCAAAATTGTCTTCTCACTTGTTTTTATCGCTCTAATAATATTTTCGTTTGTAACTTAGTTATACTCTGAAGGATTTGTCTTAATGATATTCCTTATTCTTCTCCAAGCGCTGCCACAAACATCAATCGTATTTTCATTCCTTGTATCAATTCTATTTTTAATAATATTTATCAACACAAGGTATTCACTGGTCACAATCTCTTATTATTCAGCTATATCTACGTTCTCCTTGATATCTGTTCTATTTTTCACTAGATATTAATTCGTTAAGTTATCAGCTCTTCGCCGCCTCACTAAACGTGCAAAAGTCGAACATGCAGGATGTAAAGTTAACCCGCGCGCATTTGGTATACACGATGATGAACTGGATTTCTTCCTTTAGCTAAATGAAGACCAAGAAAAAGTTGATGCTAATGTAGTTTTCAAATCATTAAATTGGTAAATGCAAACTTTCATCTTTGTCTCGTCTGCGGTGTTGTTTTCCTGGAATTTCTATCCACTAATTGGTGTCTTACTAAGTTTATGTTCAACCCTAATCCCAGTACATCAAGAAGATCAAGATGGTAAAATTACAAAAGTAGCAGGTTACTTTGGTGTTTTAGAAGGATGGTAAGTCACATAATAAAACAAATTTGTTATGATTAACAGATTCTGTTTTGATTTATTTGTGTTGCTTAACTTTAAAGTTTTAATGGATATTATCAACTTCTTTGCTCTTTACATGGGTGATCACGATGGTTATGAAGCAGGAAGAAAATATGCAGCAAGAGACGTTTTATGCTGGATTTTTGAAGGGCTCTGTTCATTCATCGGATATGTTTATATAACTGGAGAACCAACAAAAATTTTCTAAAAAATAATCGAATTATAAAGAGTTAAAATACTTGTTATTTTGACTGTAGTTTCGGTTACAATAAGTTTATTCGCTACAAATAAAGCTCTAAAATTACTTCCAACGTTTTGTGCTGCTGGCATTGCATTTTGTGCACCTGCAACAAAAGGAGCAGAGGGAAGTGGTAAAAGAGTTGTTCACGTTGAACCAGTCGATTTATGAGGAAATATATAGTTATTATATGTTTATAATTAAAAAATATGTTATTCTCAAAGTTTTGTGAATTGAAGTGGTACTATATTGTTAAATATAGCTAAAAGTTATTATACACAAATTATGTTACCACTCAATTTCTTTTCAAAAAATTTTCATTCGGATTCATTCCACCTCCTTTTTGACATGAAAGACACCATCGTCATTGATGCCCGCGACCACTTGCTCGGTCGTCTGAGCGCCGTCGTCGCCAAGGAACTCCTCAACGGCAACAAAATCGTCGTCACCCACTGCGAGAAAGTCAACATCTCCGGCTCCTTCTTCAGAAACAAGACCCACTACCTCGACTACTTCCAGAAGCGCGTCAACTACAACCACAAGCGCGGTCCATTCCACTTCCGCGACCCGGCCTACATCGTCCGCAAGACCATCAGACGTATGGTTCCAAACAAGACCGTCCGCGGCAAGCAAGCCATGCTCCGCCTCCAGACCTACTCCGGCATGCCAGAGAACTACCAGACCGGTCACGTCGTCATCCCAGAGGCCATGCGCGAGCTCCGCCTCAAGTCCACCCGCAAGTTCGCCGTCCTCGGTGAAATCGCCGCCCAGATCGGCTGGAAGCACGCCGAAGCCACCGAAGTCTTCGAGAAGAAGTGGGCTGCCGCCGACGCCAAGCGCAGAGCCGAGTACAACCAGGCCTACGAAACCGCCTGCAAGAACCCAGAAGTCGCCAAGATGACTGAGGAACTCAAGAAGTATGGTTATGGATTCTGAGTGTGTTAATTTTAACTAATATATTAATTTACCATTCTTATTAGATTAAAATATTAAAAAGAAGCTCTTTAATTATGTCTTTATAATATAATATTTGTCTTTATAATATTTGTCTATATAATATATATTTGTCTTTTATAATATTTATTTGAACAGCTACCACAACAACTAAACTCACTGCAAACTTATCATTTATTAGTTATTTCATTTTGATTTAATGGATGATATTAAAAGTTTTAAATTCATTACATTTTAGTGTATTTAATACTGTATATAAGCATTTTCTGATATACTTTTTACATCACTTCTCAATGACTTAAGACTAGTGTGATTTGGACATTTTATTTAGTATATTTCCAGAAAAATTATCATAATAGACTAACAGTTAGCCTAACAAACACTAAAACGAGATTTAGTCGCATTTTGCGGAACAGCCCATAATAAATCGCAAGAATAATCAAAGCTCTTATAAGCATCAGCCACCTACAAGGATACGCTGGACTACACAAGAGCACGATTTATTCCTCAAAGCGCTCCTTCAACATGGAAGACGTGAACACAGCCGCATTTCAGCCGAAGTCGGTTCAAAATCTGTAGCAGAGTGCGCGTCACACTCTCAGAAATTTTTTATTTAACTTAAAAATTAATATAATAAAGGGCAGTTCGATTACATATCAGTTTTTGAGGCTGAATAAATTTAAGTAAAGTTCCCAAATGCATTCAAAAATTGAGATTTGATGAAAACTGCGGCAGGAATTCTGAACGTTCTCAATAAAAACGCCGATGAAATCATTTAAATGTTCATTGAAATTATCTTGTAACTAAATGAATGAAAATTATTGATATCAGTAATCAACAATCACATAAACAAACAACATAGACCTAGTATAAAATCATAAATATAATACAGTAATATTTATATTATAAATTCTATTTTCACAGTTCTGAATCGATCTTATCTTCAGGTTTTTCCTCACGCTCAGAATCATTTTCTTTAACTTGTACTAATTTTCTAATTGTATCAGTTAAATACTTATTATCATTTTCAAGAACATTTATCCTTTCTATGCAAACATTTAATAGCGTGGTCAGTTCATTAAACTCCAGTTCTAACGATTTATCTGCGTTTTGTAAAATTTATTCAAATGTTGAGTTATTCTCGGTTGTCTTATTCTTTAGAGCGGATCTTCTAATTTGCACTTTATCTAATGCGCTTATAAACGATATTATTTATTAATTTGGAGCTACTCTTACTAATTATTCAAATGTTGGTGGGTTATCGCGAAACTCTTGAAGATTCATTGGGATGGAAATTTGTAGTTTACTAACACATTTTTTAATGTTAAATACCAATCAATTTACAGTTTTTCGCTCCAAATTGAATTCGCTTGACAACATTGTGTTTTATAGAGGTAATACGAGTGCGGTGTAGAGTGTGGATATGATTTGGCTTTCGCACTGTTACATATCTGACGTGTCTGATCTGTCAATTTTCGTGTATTGCCGATAGCTAACTTTGTCTTACAACAGTATTTAGAATCTCTTCCCGCTTGCAGCTTTGCATTTGTTGACGCATTTGGAGCTTGATTTTAATCAAATCTCAGATCCGTCTCCCCTTTCAATTTTATTTAATCTCGAATTTTTGCACTTAGCAAGCAATCAAATCTAGTGCTTGGATTTCCTCGAATCTCTGACTAATATTCACTGGCTATCGCTCGTTCGGAACTAAATTTCGTGCTTGAATCCGCTGCGTAAACTGAATAAACTGGTGAATCTGTTTATTCAGTAAAACCGAATAGCAAACTTTCAAGAACTATTCAATATAAACTAGGAGCAACTCATGTTCGTCTGCGTTTGCAACTACGAGGACGAGTGGCACAACCCGATTTGCTACGAAGGATTCTACAGAGAAAAGAGTCTCAAAATAATTTAATCCGAATATTTCGACTTCTACTAGGAAAAACTGAAAGTAAATATATAGGACAGAATTAGTTCAGATAAACTGTGCTGGAATGTGTACGAGAACTAATGACTCTGAGTTTAAACATAAGGGCTAAGTGAAAAAATGTATTGCAATTGAAAGAAAACAGTCAGTCCTCAAATAACAAGTATGAGAAGATATAAGAAAAGATATAAGAAATGGATTTAAAATAATGAATGAGTGAGAAGTAAATTAGATTGAGTATGATTGATCTAATCGTACATTTTACTTGTCTCTAAACATTCTTAATTTATCATTATTTAGAATTATCTTCAAGTATAAATATAAAATAATCATATTTCGATTAAATTATATTGAACACATGGTCTTACCGTACATTTTAATAAATCTGCTTCAAAATTAATCTAAATGTAATATACAAACGAAAAATACTTTATATAAATAAAAAATTCAATACTTTAATATTTTTTTGTGGTAATTTCGATAATATGTTGCAAATTCAACAAATGTGATATATATGTATCTCAAATCATAATGTCCAGCATTAATCATTACAAATATTCATTACAAATTTCTTTTATAAATAACAATTGTAACCACTGCTTTGTAAAGAAACCACTTCTCTATATGACCGTTGTTGGAGTTGTATTTGGAGTATTTACAATTATTTATTTTCTACTGGTTGGATATGCCACTCTGTATCAATTTAGTCGCATCAACAACAAAAAATAGTGGTGTGAACCATATGAGGGTTGGAAGGAAACTAAATTGCGCATTTTTCAGAATGATCAGATTCATTTTCTTCGTTGTGCTGTGGAAATATTTTTCTCATTTGTACGTCACAATAATGGTAATATTCAATTATATAGCATTTCATGGCACTATTTCCAACCCTCTATTGTGTAATATTTTCTATTTTAACACACAATTGTAGCATTTACCACTCCAAACGTTGGAAGCTTAGTGCACAAAACCGAACAGTGGACGACGCTTAAAAAATAATTTCAAATATCTCAGTGCATTAGGCTCAGGACTTGAATCTATATTATTATTAACACTGTAATAATATTACTAATGAAGTTACTAATTAATTATAATATTATTAAGCCTATATTTAATATATTGTATTATGTAGTAATTTAAGATAAATTAAATTTAAATATAGAAAAATATGTATGACTATTAAAATATATAATTTTACTTTCCAATCAATATTACATTAATTTAAAATTATTCCATTTCACATCTGTTTATCATTTAATTTATGATAAGTTTATAATCTATTATAATTTCATTGTATATGTATTCTAGTTCATATCAATATTGTCTTATAGAAAACTCACATTTATAAGTAATATTATATAATGAGGGCTGTTATTCAGTGAGATATATATTAAAATATATTAATTAAAATAATTTTTGATGTTGTATATGAAATATGATAGTGCTCAAATTATAATTATACTCGTCTTCACTTATGTAACATAAAGATAGATGTCCCCAGAATACTTATTATTTAATCCAAAGTTGTAATTTTCAATGTTTAGTTTAGAATAAGATGTATATAATTATATCTTAATTTACACATTATGTATATCTTTGATCTAACAACTTTGAATTTTCTTAAAAATAGTAATGCTTGCAATCCTATATTACATTTAATTGAAAATTACAATAATGCAAACTTTATGGTGTGGAATATATTTTAAACTTAAAAATATATATTATGTATTTCATAGATAATTGAGATAATAGTAGAAGTTTCGACTTTGTTCAATGCTCCCATCAAGAAATATCATCAAAATTATACAATTGTTCCCACCACTCAAAAAATAGTTTCGTTACATCTTTTTATTAGTGGAATTCTCAGCAAGCTCACTGTTTATCATATTAAGCTGTTTTCTTGATTGGAATCATGCTTTAATATTTTTATATTTCTGGGTGACTTGCCGCGTAGGTAGTTTCATGTTCATATATAAGGCAGATCAGAAACTTATTCAATTAAACTAAATATATCCGCCAAATAACCACAAATACAAATAGTAAGAAATGTTTTAAAATACGAACTTAGGTATTAAGTCTGTGAATGATGCCATCAATGAATCATTTATTCCAAAAGTTCACACTGAATATGAAACTTATCACATCGAATCTCGCGGGTTTGAATATTATGATTAATTGGGAGCGAACGAAATTATAAGACGCGCTTAATTTTTCCATGACCCGAAGAAAGGCCCTTTGCAAATTAACGTGCGGCCGTAATTGGTGCGAGAAATGAAAGACGTCTAAGTTACAACTAATGAAGGAGAATATGATGTGTAGATATTAGGTTACTCCAATAAACACGACCAGATGTATATTTATGAAGACGAATCCATCTATACTGTGTTGTCGGAACTACAGCTTCAAATGGCTGGGTGAAAGTGCGAGCATTCTAATGTCTCTTAACTCGATTCTGGAGAACAAGATACAGGATTTGGACCACTAGTATGAAATCAACACCTCAGACATCAATAATCACACATAGTAGTTCGTGATTTTTTAACAAAGATTTGTACGAACTACCGTATACAAGCGCACAGAAGAAGATACCAAAGTGGATCAATCGCAAGTTTATTCTTTTGTACTGGGTGTTCGCGTTCTTATTTTAACTTGAGGCCTTTTCAGCGTGCTATTTAGAGAATCTGGTTCCAAGGATAAACTAAGAAGTTTTAAGCGAACGTAATGTTGTAATTAACGTTGAATGTTAACTTTCGGTTGATCCAAACATGTAAATGGAGCACATGCTCTACCAACTGAAGGAACACGAAACTTTACAGAACCTTATCAGAACGGTGGTGCACCCTACACTCACCAAAGTGCCAATAGTATACTAGAAGAAAGAAAGTGTTACTTAAATAGATTTCCCATAGTATATGGAGCCAGACGCAACTGAATTCCTGGTGGGGTCAGTGAAGGATAAGTACACTGGTTACGTGTGAGGCTAAATGTCCTATTTATAAAAAGTATTATTGAACTAATAATATTGTGATGTAAGATAGATAATTTGTATTTTAAATGACTGTTATTGCTTTTAATCAAACTATTATAGAGTATTAACTATTGACTTATATATTTCAATATAGAGAATCGTGTTCATACTATAACAAATCGAAAAGTTGCTTTGTTTTCCAATAATTTTCTAGTTTATAAAAAGATATAAATAATAATATGAAAGTTACCTCTTGAAGATTTTCTGCTAGAGCAGGTTACGTCAATTATTTAGTTTCAAATAGTACTGTAATTTATTATCTACTCAATTGGAGCGGACACGGCTTCAGAGGCTTTTAATTTTTTTTTCCCGAAGATTCAGATGTAGAAAAGTGTTGATAATAAATTAAAATTTAGTCGCCATAAAATTTCAAATTACTAATTAAATAGGCTAATAATATCAAATCGCCAATGCTTTGTTTTCTAAAAATTTATTAGTTTCTAAACAGCTCATTACTATAATTCAATTGGAGCGGACATATAACTATTACCGAGCAGTGCGCGCGGTTGTACACACAAATCGGAAATGCAGTTTCTTTTCAAAGTTTTGCATTCGGTTTGAATCCACTCCCTCGCAATGAAAGACACCATCGTCATTGATGCCCGCGACCACTTGCTCGGTCGTCTGAGCGCCGTCGTCGCCAAGGAACTCCTCAACGGCAACAAGATCGTCGTCACCCACTGCGAGAAAGTCAACATCTCCGGCTCCTTCTTCAGAAACAAGACCCACTACCTCGACTACTTCCAGAAGCGCGTCAACTACAACCACAAGCGCGGTCCATTCCACTTCCGCGACCCGGCCTACATCGTCCGCAAGACCATCAGACGTATGGTTCCAAACAAGACCGTCCGCGGCAAGCAAGCCATGCTCCGCCTCCAGACCTACTCCGGCATGCCAGAGAACTACCAGACCGGACACGTCGTCATCCCAGAGGCCATGCGCGAGCTCCGCCTCAAGTCCACCCGCAAGTTCGCCGTCCTCGGTGAAATCGCCGCCCAGATCGGCTGGAAGCACGCCGAAGCCACCGAAGTCTTCGAGAAGAAGTGGGCTGCCGCCGACGCCAAGCGCAGAGCCGAGTACAACCAGGCCTACGAAACCGCCTGCAAGAACCCAGAAGTCGCCAAGATGACTGAGGAACTCAAGAAGTACGGTTATGGATTCTGAGTAATTTGTAGAGTATAATATATTTAAGTTGATATTCTTTAGCTCATTATATATAGTCTTATTTTATTCGTTTTAACTTTTCTGTTTTCCAATTCTTTCCCTTCTAATATCCTGAACCCATTTATATTTTACTACATCCAACATATATAAATCTAAATATAAGGCATTTGAATAAATACTACTTATTGCATTCAAAATACAATCTATATAAGTAATTAGTTTTTACAAAAGATAATAGAGCTTCCGCAGATTTGAAAAACTCATGCATGTTCATGAGTATCTGCACTTTATTTTAATTCAGATAAAAAAATGTTTCAGATATAATTTTACATCTGAATACACACCACATCTGCATGTATCCGAGATCTGCATACGACACGTAGACGCATTGGATATCAGTCCTATTATATCTATGATAATATTTAAGATATTATATTTATATATACTTAAAATTATACTTACATCTCTCATTTTTGTCGTATAAATATTTTATGGTCATATCGCTATTAAACGAAGGATTTTCGATTATATTAGACATATAATGATTCATTGGACATATATGATATAACTTATGAGAAAATCAATGGAACAACGTTAATCTAACTAGATTTTACTTTTTACAAAAAGCTGTAATTCAGAATCAGTTTTAACTTTGATTATTAAAGTGAACAATTATTCTATTTAATAATAAAACTAAGTTAAGACGAATCCTTTTACATAATAATATCAATAATGATTATTTTGTGCGCAAAAATCTAATTATAGATCTAGTGTTGAGTTTGTTGTTAACTGTTTAACAAATAGAATATATATTGAAAAATAAACATTAACTACAGAATATCTTCACTCCATACATGAATCTCGTGTTTTAAGAGTTGTTACTGTGATCGAAACTTGAGCTTAAAACTTATCAAAAATACGCAAGGTGTGTGTAAAATTATGTATTAAGTTTAAGTTTGGATTTAAATTTACGTTCACAGAATTCTAAAATCCCAAAAGATAATTGTAAAACAATAATATTCTAAAAACAAATTCTAAATAAAATATGTGCATAATACTTATCATTCGATTAATATTGAACACAGTAGTTCATTATTATAGTGTTTACTCACTAAAATGCAAAATTTGCTATTTTAATAGCGTATCGTATAAAGAAAGCTTTTATTAGCAAAACAGGCGATTCATTCATGACAAATGAATATTACTGAATTTATTTTGTATACATATGTTATTTCTTATTTGATACGTTATTTCTGCCCAGATTTAGGATGGGAGTGGGGAAAATTACATTATATCTGCATTTATAGTAATATGCATATCCTCAAACGAACGCAGATCTTTATATATATGCACATCTTTTTGATATCCAGGATATCAAAATTAACGCACATCTCAATGTTGATGTGCATGTATTTGACGATATGCGGAAGCTCTATTAGAGGATCTGGTGATTAGCTATACGGACGAAAAGTGAGTTTGTAAAACGATAGGTGAACGCAATTAAACTGGAAGAAAGTGCTAATAATTACTAATTTATAAAATACTGAGTTGCTACACAAACGAGTAATATGAAAGTTACCTCTTGAAGATTTTCTGCTGGAGCAGGTTACGTCAATTATTAAGTTTCAAATAGTACTGTAATTTATTATCATATTAGTACTGTAATTTATTATCTACTCAATCGGAGCGGACATATAGCAATGTATTAGAAATACAATGTATTAGAAATACATGGGAATCAACTGTTATTGATCATTCATATAATTCGTATATGAATTTCATTTATATTATCTTCAGAGGCTTTTCATTTTCCCGAAGATTCAGATGTAGAAAGTGAGTTGATAATAAATTAAAATTTCGTCACCGTAAAATCACAGATTACTAATTAACTAGGCTAATAATATCAAATCGCCAATGCTTTGTTTTCTAAAAATTTATTAGTTTCTAAACAGCTCATTACTATAATTCAATTGGAGCGGACATATAACTATTACCGAGCAGTGCGCGTGGTTGTACACACAAATCGGAAATGCAGTTTCTTTTCAAAGTTTTGCATTCGGTTTGAATCCACTCCCTCGCAATGAAAGACACCATCGTCATTGATGCCCGCGACCACTTGCTCGGTCGTCTGAGCGCCGTCGTCGCCAAGGAACTCCTCAACGGCAACAAAATCGTCGTCACCCACTGCGAGAAAGTCAACATCTCCGGCTCCTTCTTCAGAAACAAGACCCACTACCTCGACTACTTCCAGAAGCGCGTCAACTACAACCACAAGCGCGGTCCATTCCACTTCCGCGACCCGGCCTACATCGTCCGCAAGACCATCAGACGTATGGTACCAAACAAGACCGTCCGCGGCAAGCAAGCCATGCTCCGCCTCCAGACCTACTCCGGCATGCCAGAGAACTACCAGACCGGACACGTCGTCATCCCAGAGGCCATGCGCGAGCTCCGCCTCAAGTCCACCCGCAAGTTCGCCGTCCTCGGTGAAATCGCCGCCCAGATCGGCTGGAAGCACGCCGAAGCCACCGAAGTCTTCGAGAAGAAGTGGGCTGCCGCCGACGCCAAGCGCAGAGCCGAGTACAACCAGGCCTACGAAACCGCCTGCAAGAACCCAGAAGTCGCCAAGATGACTGAGGAACTCAAGAAGTACGGTTATGGATTCTGAGTAATTTGTAGAGTATAATATATTTAAGTTGATATTCTTTGGCTCATTATATATAGTCTTATTCTATTCGTTTTAACTTTTCTGTTTCCCAATTCTTTCCCTTCTAATATCCTGAACATCATATTGATGTTTTACTACATCCAACAAATATAAATCTAAATATAAGGCATTTGAATAAATACTGCTCTTGCATTCAAAATACAATTTATATACGTAATTAGTATTTACAAAAGATAATAATATGTAGTAATACACAAGATAAGAACAAGGATTTCAAAATAGATGTTAATAATAAACTCTTAATATATCAAACATTATGTTATCATACAAGGTACATATTGTATACCTATATCTATATCTATCGTATGTGTGACTGGTTTGTTAAAATACTATTTTTAAATACATATTTAAAAATTTCGCTCCGAATAAATGGGGAAAGGCGGTCACTCGCATAGTCACTCTCACAGTCATTCTCATGGACACTCTCATGGTCATGCTCATTCTTCGGGTCACCATCATTCAACGGTTTCTCATAGTAAATCGTATCATCCAACGTATCATAAATCTACTAGTCACACGACACATAAAACTTCGCATCACTCATATTCTGGTGGGACGAGGAGAGGGATCGAGGATCCTCTGACAACGTTCAATAATCCGTCTTGTATGCGCAAAACGTCTTGGGCTATCATTTGCGTAATGTGCGTTGGTTTATCGTTCATTATAGCCTTCGCAGTACATCCTGAGTCATATTTAATTGGTTTAATTTCCTTTGGCTCAATTATTCTGGTGTATTCGTCAATTTTCGCAATTGTAACGGCCATTAAGTGCTGTTCAGTGGGCTCATTAAGATACTTCATGTGCCCGTGTTTTATGAGCTCGTTCGAAATTGACCAGTTAAAAAGCAAATGCCAAGCTAAACACGACCTTATTTTTGGAACCACGTAGGTCGCGTAAACTGGTGTGGGTTTCGTACTCGACGTAGTCAATTAAAACAACGAGAACTAATTCGCTAACTAGGAGTAAAACGACAGAGAAGAGCAATAAGAAGAAGTTAAACAACCGATTTAAGCAGAAGAGTACAAACCACAAAATGTTCAGACAGAGTTAGTGTTTTCGGCTGTGATGTGAGATATATTATTAGAATTTTATGTACACTTTAAAAATATTAATCCTATCAAATTTATCTTTATTTCAAATATAGCTATCATTTACATTTTATTATAATTTTGAGTTATCATATCTTGATTTGGTATCGAATCAAAATAAGATACAACATGTGGAAATATATTAGCGCTTATGTACCTACGATTTAAACAAAGTATACACTTCTACTTGCAATTTATTTTTAAATCTGTATTAAAAATTCACATATTTTAAATAAAGTTTTCAAACTTGATAATAATAAAAGTGATTACAAATTACCACATCATATGACGATAGCTGGGAATGTATTTGGGGTTCTAATAATTACTTATTTACTGCTGGTTGCGTTTGCTGGAATGTATTATTTTTCGCGTATCAAAAGCAAAAAAGGTTTCAGTTATGTGTATTTGATAATTGAATATTTGATTAGCTCTTTACTTATTGTCCTAGGCTGCTTTTTGGATTTGGGTTGGAATATCACGTGTTTTTCGTTTTGGTTTATGTGTCGCATTGTAAATTCGATAATTATATGTGTAGTTGATGAAGCAAAGTTAATTGGTTTAACTTACTTGTAGCCGCCGAAGCACAAATATAATGAAAGAGATATGTTCGACAATACAAACGAGGATATAGAACGTATAAATACCCTAGCCAAACAGTTTTCTCCCAAAATTCAAATAAAATACGAAGCTTATCACATTGTAGCCCGTTAGTACGAGTACTATGACTACGACAGAGCGGAACAGATTATGAGGCGTGAATAATTTTTCCATGACCCAAAAAACGGTCCCTTGGTGTGCGTTGTTGCACCTGAACTGGTGAGGGGAACTTGCCATGACAAAATCGTAAGCAGTAGTGGGGAATATAATATTCAATTGTTAGGATACTCTGACAAGCATGACACATTGGCTATTTCAGAGGACGGCTCGGTTTACACCACCGTTTCAGTGAACTACAGGTTTAAGTGGCTGGGAGAGAGCTTAGAGCTTCTAAACTCAATCAGAGCGTAGTTGGAGTGCGGCATAAAGACTTTGGACGAAAAATTCGAGATAAGCACGAGCGAGGTTGAGAACTACCAGCAGTAGTTTGTTATTCTGAACAAAGAAGCGTACCAGCGCCCATATTAACAGGCGCAGTAAAAAATTCCATAGTGGATCCGCGAAAACATTAAAAAGTGCTGGTTCATTTCATTTTTACTCCAGCTCGAGTTTTTGTTCAGAGCGTATCTTTTGAGCACCGCTCCAATAATAAACGAAGAATTAAAGGAGCGCACCCTAAATATTAACGTTGAAATTGAACTCAATATTGACCCGAAGGCCCACACGGACCACACGCTCTACGAACTGAATGAAAACGAATCTGTGCAAAATCTGTGCACTAAGGGAGCTGTTGCACTTCCGGAGCTCACACACAAGGTTGTTTCTTACTCGCGTCCAGAAATATAACTGGGCTCGGATCTGGTGATTAGCTATACTGACGAAAAGTGAGTTTGTAAAACAATAGGTGAACGCAATTAAACTGGAAGAAAGTGCTAATAATTACTAATTTATAAAATACTGAGTTGCTACACAAACGAGTAATATGAAAGTTACCTCGTTAAGATTTTATGCTGGAGCAGGTTACGTCAATTATTAAGTTTCAAATAGTACTGTATTTTATTATCTACTCAATTGGAGCATACATATAGCAATGTATTAACAATTAGAAATACATGGGAATCAACTGTTATTGATCATTAATATAATTCGTATATGAATTTCATTTATATTATGCTTCAGAGGCTTTTCATTTTCCCGAAGATTCAGATGTAGAAAGTGAGTTGATAATAAATTAAAATTTCGTCACCGTAAAATCACAAATTACTAATTAAATAGGCTAATAATATCAAATCGCCAATGTTTTGTTTTCTACAAATTTATTAGTTTCTAAACAGCTTAACCATTACAATTATTCAATTGGAGCGGACATATAACTATTACCGAGCAGTGCGCGCGGTTGTGCACACAAATCGGAAATACAGTTTCTTTTCAAAGTTTTGCATTCGGTTTGAATCCACTCCCTCGCAATGAAAGACACCATCGTCATTGATGCCCGCGACCACTTGCTCGGTCGTCTGAGCGCCGTCGTCGCCAAGGAACTCCTCAACGGCAACAAGATCGTCGTCACCCACTGCGAGAAAGTCAACATCTCCGGCTCCTTCTTCAGAAACAAGACCCACTACCTCGACTACTTCCAGAAGCGCGTCAACTACAACCACAAGCGCGGTCCATTCCACTTCCGCGACCCGGCCTACATCGTCCGCAAGACCATCAGACGTATGGTTCCAAACAAGACCGTCCGCGGCAAGCAAGCCATGCTCCGCCTCCAGACCTACTCCGGCATGCCAGAGAACTACCAGACCGGACACGTCGTCATCCCAGAGGCCATGCGCGAGCTCCGCCTCAAGTCCACCCGCAAGTTCGCCGTCCTCGGTGAAATCGCCGCCCAGATCGGCTGGAAGCACGCCGAAGCCACCGAAGTCTTCGAGAAGAAGTGGGCTGCCGCCGACGCCAAGCGCAGAGCCGAGTACAACCAGGCCTACGAAACCGCCTGCAAGAACCCAGAAGTCGCCAAGATGACTGAGGAACTCAAGAAGTACGGTTATGGATTCTGAGTAATTTGTAGAGTATAATATATTTAAGTTGATATTCTTTGGCTCATTATATATAGTCTTATTCTATTCGTTTTAACTTTTCTGTTTCCCAATTCTTTCCCTTCTAATATCCTGAACATCATATTGATGTTTTACTACATCCAACAAATATAAATCTAAATATAAGGCATTTGAATAAATACTGCTCTTGCATTCAAAATACAATTTATATACGTAATTAGTATTTACAAAAGATAATAATATGTAGTAATACACAAGATAAGAACAAGGATTTCAAAATAGATGTTAATAATAAACTCTTAATATATCAAACATTATGTTATCATACAAGGTACATATTGTATACCTATATCTATATCTATCGTATGTGTGACTGGTTTGTTAAAATACTATTTTTAAATACATATTTAAAAATTTCGCTCCGAATAAATGGGGAAAGGCGGTCACTCGCATAGTCACTCTCACAGTCATTCTCATGGACACTCTCATGGTCATGCTCATTCTTCGGGTCACCATCATTCAACGGTTTCTCATAGTAAATCGTATCATCCAACGTATCATAAATCTACTAGTCACACGACACATAAAACTTCGCATCACTCATATTCTGGTGGGACGAGGAGAGGGATCGAGGATCCTCTGACAACGTTCAATAATCCGTCTTGTATGCGCAAAACGTCTTGGGCTATCATTTGCGTAATGTGCGTTGGTTTATCGTTCATTATAGCCTTCGCAGTACATCCTGAGTCATATTTAATTGGTTTAATTTCCTTTGGCTCAATTATTCTGGTGTATTCGTCAATTTTCGCAATTGTAACGGCCATTAAGTGCTGTTCAGTGGGCTCATTAAGATACTTCATGTGCCCGTGTTTTATGAGCTCGTTCGAAATTGACCAGTTAAAAAGCAAATGCCAAGCTAAACACGACCTTATTTTTGGAACCACGTAGGTCGCGTAAACTGGTGTGGGTTTCGTACTCGACGTAGTCAATTAAAACAACGAGAACTAATTCGCTAACTAGGAGTAAAACGACAGAGAAGAGCAATAAGAAGAAGTTAAACAACCGATTTAAGCAGAAGAGTACAAACCACAAAATGTTCAGACAGAGTTAGTGTTTTCGGCTGTGATGTGAGATATATTATTAGAATTTTATGTACACTTTAAAAATATTAATCCTATCAAATTTATCTTTATTTCAAATATAGCTATCATTTACATTTTATTATAATTTTGAGTTATCATATCTTGATTTGGTATCGAATCAAAATAAGATACAACATGTGGAAATATATTAGCGCTTATGTACCTACGATTTAAACAAAGTATACACTTCTACTTGCAATTTATTTTTAAATCTGTATTAAAAATTCACATATTTTAAATAAAGTTTTCAAACTTGATAATAATAAAAGTGATTACAAATTACCACATCATATGACGATAGCTGGGAATGTATTTGGGGTTCTAATAATTACTTATTTACTGCTGGTTGCGTTTGCTGGAATGTATTATTTTTCGCGTATCAAAAGCAAAAAAGGTTTCAGTTATGTGTATTTGATAATTGAATATTTGATTAGCTCTTTACTTATTGTCCTAGGCTGCTTTTTGGATTTGGGTTGGAATATCACGTGTTTTTCGTTTTGGTTTATGTGTCGCATTGTAAATTCAATAATTATATGTGTAGTTGATGAAGCAAAGTTAATTGGTTTAACTTACTTGTAGCCGCCGAAGCACAAATATAATGAAAGAGATATGTTCGACAATACAAACGAGGATATAGAACGTATAAATACCCTAGCCAAACAGTTTTCTCCCAAAATTCAAATAAAATACGAAGCTTATCACATTGTAGCCCGTTAGTACGAATATTATGACTACGACAGAGCAGAACAGATAATGAGGCGTGAATAATTTTTCCACGACCCAAAAAACGGTCCCTTGGTGTGCGTTGTTGCACCTGAACTGGTGAGGGGAACTTGTCATGACAAAATCGTAAGCAGTAGTGGGGAATATAATATTCATTTGTTAGGATACTCTGACAAGCATGACACATTGGCTATTTCAGAGGACGGCTCGGTTTACACCACCGTTTCAGTGAACTACCGATTTAAGTGGTTGGGAGAGAGCTTAGAGCTTCTAAACTCAATCAGCGCATAGTTGGAGCGCGGCATAAAGACTTTGGACGAAAAATTCGAGATAAGCACGAGCGAGGTTGAGAACTACCAACAATAGTTTGTTATTCTGAACAAAGAAGCGTACCAGCGCCCATATTAACAGGCGCAGTAAAAAATTCCATAGTGGATCCGCGAAAACATTAAAAAGTGCTGGTTCATTTCATTTTTACTCCAGCTCGAGTTTTTGTTCAGCGCGTACCTTTTGAGCACCGCTCCAATAATTAACGAAGAATTAAAGGAGCGCTCCCTAAATATTAACGTTGAAATTGAACTCAATATTGACCCGAAGGCCCACACGGACCACACACTCTACGAACTGAATGAAAACGAACCTGTGCAAAACCTGTGCACCAAGGGAGCTGTTGCACTTCCGGAGCTCACACACAAGGTTGTTTCTTACTCGCGTCCAGAAATATAACTGGGCTCGGATCTGGTGATTAGCTATACGGACGAAAAGTGAGTTTGTAAAACGATAGGTGAACGCAATTAAACTGGAAGAAAGTGCTAATAATTACTAATTTATAAAATACTGAGTTGCTACACAAACGAGTAATATGAAAGTTACCTCTTGAAGATTTTCTGCTGGAGCAGGTTACGTCAATTATTAAGTTTCAAATAGTACTGTAATTTATTATCATATTAGTACTGTAATATATTATCGCTCAATTGGAGCGGACATATACTATATGTCATATAGCAATGTATTAACAATTAGAAATACATGGGAATCAACTGTTATTGATCATTAATATAATTCGTATATGAATTTCATTTATATTATGCTTCAGAGGCTTTTCATTTTCCCGAAGATTCAGATGTAGAAAGTGAGTTGATAATAAATTAAAATTTCGTTACTAATTACTAATTAACTAGGCTAATAATATCAAATCGCCAATGCTTTGTTTTCTAAAAATTTATTAGTTTCTAAACAGCTCATTACTATAATTCAATTGGAGCGGACATATAACTATTACCGAGCAGTGCGCGCGGTTGTACACACAAATCGGAAATGCAGTTTCTTTTCAAAGTTTTGCATTCGGTTTGAATCCACTCCCTCGCAATGAAAGACACCATCGTCATTGATGCCCGCGACCACTTGCTCGGTCGTCTGAGCGCCGTCGTCGCCAAGGAACTCCTCAACGGCAACAAGATCGTCGTCACCCACTGCGAGAAAGTCAACATCTCCGGCTCCTTCTTCAGAAACAAGACCCACTACCTCGACTACTTCCAGAAGCGCGTCAACTACAACCACAAGCGTGGTCCATTCCACTTCCGCGACCCGGCCTACATCGTCCGCAAGACCATCAGACGTATGGTTCCAAACAAGACCGTCCGCGGCAAGCAAGCCATGCTCCGCCTCCAGACCTACTCCGGCATGCCAGAGAACTACCAGACCGGTCACGTCGTCATCCCAGAGGCCATGCGCGAGCTCCGCCTCAAGTCCACCCGCAAGTTCGCCGTCCTCGGTGAAATCGCCGCCCAGATCGGCTGGAAGCACGCCGAAGCCACCGAAGTCTTCGAGAAGAAGTGGGCTGCCACCGACGCCAAGCGCAGAGCCGAGTACAACCAGGCCTACGAAACCGCCTGCAAGAACCCAGAAGTCGCCAAGATGACTGAGGAACTCAAGAAGTACGGTTATGGATTCTGAGTAATTTGTAGAGTATAATATATTTAAGTTGATATAATATGTATAATAAATAATATTTTAATTTCTATGTATCCAAGTCTTCAATTCGCCTCCGAGTTAATATTCTATTGTTATGTTTAGTTTGCTCCAAGAATTTTTACACAATGGGCAGTTAAGTATGTATATTGACTTCAAAAATTATTAATTTATGATTACTTAAATGGCGCAAGTTCTCTGTCAATCTTGTTGTGGTAAAATCCCGGCAACCCTCGACCCGTACTACTATTTCATTTTTGTTTCAATTTGATTGAATTTAATTGCTTGGCTATCATTTGTCACTTATTTCATTGATATTGTTCACACAGATTTAAACAAATTAGAATTATTTACATAATTATTTACATTACTATTCGCATTTTAAAAAACTATTTCTCTTTCCCCTCACATAACTCACCTTCAGCATATGTAAGTATGTCTAAATCCACTCCACAATGAAGCCCCCAACCGGTTAGAAACCAAAACAGATGTGCGCGTTCGCGCCGACGTCCAAGTAAATTCAGCAGCAATAAGTGAAGACCAAAATCCAGTGCGAGATGTACGACGTGGCCTCGTTCGTGGACGACGTGATCAACGACAGCGTTCAGCACACGAACTATTTGCAGTGAAATTAGACATGAACACATTATTCAATTATTAATTTAACGCAAAGAAACGGTCAATTTTGATTTTTAACATCAACATACATTTATATATTTTAATTAAACTCATATTTACTAGTTATTAAGTTAAAGTAATTAATTTAATTAATAATAGTGCTAATATGTGTGTATTCTGTTTATTTGATCTCACTTTCCATAACAAAATGAGAAACAAAAATGAGACACAAAAGATATCAAAAGATTGTAAGCAAATATCTGCGAAGATACCACTTGTATCACTTCTTATCCGCTAGTACCTCTATATTATATTAATTCCAGCTAATTTTATCTTTTTCGAAGAATTTCTTCAGTACGGTAATGTACAAATTAACGAATATTTCAAGTGATAGCTACTTATTTATATTCTTAAAAAATGACGAATTATTCAATCATTTATTTAAATCTCAATATATCATTCTATAAATGTATGATAGATATGTAAAGATATTACACTTATGACACGCGTAATTATTATATTTCTACAATTAATTGATTATTGTATTTCGCTCCGCAATAATGGGAAAAGGCGGTCACGGTCATTCGCATGGAGGTCATTCTCACGGTAGTCATGGAGCTTCTCACTCGCATTCGTATGGTCACTCAACGATTTCGCACGGTACGGCGTATCATCCAACGTATCATCATTCTTCAACTGGGCATTCAAATGTTGTTTATTCGGGTGGAGCTGTAAAGAAGACCGAAGATCCTCTGGCTTTGTTTAACAACCCGTCTTGTATGCGTAAAATGTCTTGGATTATCGTTTGCATTATGTGTGTTGGCCTTTCGTTCATAATCGTGTTTGCGGTGAATCCAGAGTCTTATTTAGTCGGTTTAATTTCGTTTGGCTCAATTATTCTGGTGTATTCGTCAATTTTTGGGATTGTAACGCTTTTGAGGTGCTGCTCGTTTGGCTCATTAAGATACTTCATGTGCCCGTGCTTTATGAGCTCGTTCGAAATTGACCAGTTAAAAAGCAAATGCCAAGCTAAACACGATCTTATTTTTGGAACAACTGTTATTTAAACGGACATTAATTAAATTTTGGTTGCGAGTAACCAGAACAATAACCAGTTCGCAAATCAGGAAAACGATGACGAAGAGGAATTTGAGGAAAAGGAAGTTAAACAACCGATTTAAGCAGAGGAATACAAACCAAACCAGATGTAAACAGAAACAGAATATAAACCACAAAATGTTCAAACAGAATTGGTGTTTTCGGCTGTGATGTGAGATATTATATGTATTGTATCATTAGATATTGTAACCAAGATGAGATTGTTTATTAAATGTAGTATTAAAATTAATTTTATAATAACGTATATTGATGTATTAATGTAAGTTAAAAAATCTATAATATCGTTAGACTTCTATATTTATATCATTAATACAAAATCTAATCTGTATGCGATCAGTTTTTATGCAATCAGTACACTTTAAAAGTACACTTTAAAAATCAAATTGTGGTGTAAATTCTATCTCATTTTCACGTACATTTAAATTAATAACCAAATTCCAAATGTAACCACTCCAAATATGTCGATCATCAATTCCCCGGCTCCGACGAAGCAGATTATATCGTACGCAACTTCATTCATCCCAAGAAACGATGTAAAGAGATAAAAAATGGTGTCAGAACTAGACAAAGCTGAAAAAAGAGGAGACATCTACTTTGGAACGGACTACTACTACGCGCTCCCAGTCCCAGCCTATGACGTAAATTAAAAATAACAAATGTACAAACCAGTTTAAAAGAAGATAAACGAAGTCAAAAGCTTCACCAAACCAGTGTTTAGACCCCGATTCTCGGCCGGGCTCATGTACTAATAGGTTAAAAACGTGAAGGAACCTGAAAAGAATATATAGGTTGCTAGTGTTAGAAAACAAACTAAGCTTAGCTACAGTGAAGCATTGTTTTTCAAAGAGCTTGACGCCCTGGAAATAAGCGACGAATCGAGCAGTGATGACCACATAGTGAGCAAATCACGCCTAGTAAATCGATCAGGAGAGCTCATACACGTATAGTAAAATAACTACAGCAAAAGTGATAAAATACAACACACCCTCAGTCTCTTCAACCAAGAAATCGAAGAAATACAAAACCAACTCAACCAATCGTTCAACCAGTCCAGAGAATGGGTACAGTGAGTAATACATATTCGTTAAAAATATAATAAACATCACATGAAACCTTAACGAACCTAACTGAATAATTAATATTCTCATTAATTTAATATATTTATAATGCAAATGGTAAATCTAAGATTATTTCACTCCAATCAAAAATGAGCAAGTAAATATAAGTATAAATGCGCGAGTTGATGCGCAATTATCCTATTTACAACCAATCTACTTCTAAAGATGGTTCTACTAGTTTTGAAACATATTTCTTCGCGTTTGAAGACAAAAACTCTCCTTTTAACTGTAAAATGATCAAGGCTGTTATAACGCTGACCAACGCGTTTCCTCACAAATCGCCGTCGATTGGTGTTGCTCCTAATTCCATTTGGCATCCAAATGTAGATTTCAATTCTGGCTCAGTCTGTGTTAATCTTCTGAACTCATAGTGGAATGATAAGATGGAATTAAAATCTATTTTGGAGCTGATTTTACCGACTTTGCTAGAGAATCCTGGAACAGACGACCCACTTAATGGGACTGCGGCTTTTCAATATGATTAGAAACGCAAATAGTACAAGTTTGAGGTAGAAAATCGATATTCGTTTGTTTCTGACACCGAAATATCAGCAAATTTGAAGTAAAAATTACCAGATTCTTTCAGAGAGTAGTTAGAAAAGTATTTTGTGATTCGCAGCCAATAGTAACATTTATAAAAGTATGTGCCTCCCCCATAATAAGATTTTGCACCGTAACAATTTATAGTTGATGATGATGAAGCAATAGAATAATAAATATTAAATATTCTTAGAAACGAAATAGATCCCGATTAATTTGAAATAATTTAAAATGAGTTGAGAGGACCACAAGTGGAAAGAGACGAAAACGTTCAAGTTGTTGTTAATTTCTCAGATAATGAGATTTACAACGAGGTCCTGCACGAAAACTACCCGGTTCAGAACTTGTACAACGAAATCGCTGAGATCGTCCCCAAAACGGACCTGGGCTTTTAATTGCGAGTGGGCAACAAAAACGGACCGCTCCTGGAGTCGGACCAGCGACCTCTCCGCCACCTAAATAAACAAATTCTGAACCTGTTCCTCGAGTTCAGAGAAAGAGAGAGAAACGCGTTCTGGTTCGTCTTCGAGGACGAGAAGTTCCCGTTCCAATCGACTTACGCCAAAGAAGACAAGGTGATCGCGCTGTTCAGGAAAAATGCGGTCGTCCGGGAGTTGGACCTGGGAGCGACCGACGTGTACAGATTCTTCTTGATCGATAAAGTCGAAGCGGACTATTACCAAGAAAAGGAGCAGATTCATTAGCTGTTCGACTCCGCGCACTAGATTGACGCATTGAACACACTCAAAGAATAAAACGCATTTTACATTTACGCTGAAGTCGTTCACATGCCAGAATTCCAATTCAACAAGTTCGTTTAGCACAAGTCAAACCAGTTCAGATACATAACTGTTCAAACCAAAACATACTCGTTCAAAATACCAGTGTCCAAGGAAACCAGAAACACCGAAATTAAAAAATACTTCCACATTTCATAGCTCATTGGGCTACATAATGGAAAATAAGTAATTATCCCAGATAATTGGTGTCTATACGACTCTCTCGACATCAATTCATTGTTGATAGAATGAAATTGCTTTTTAGATCAAATATAACCTGTAATAATTAGCAAATACGATCAAATATAAGTATTTTCTACATTAAACTTTTTATTGTGTTTCATTTATTTTTATTTTATGTTGTATAATTATTAGTGTAATATTGCATTATATGCCTATTTCCATATTACACTCCAAACGACACAATACAAGCTAGTACTAGTAGGCGACGCAGAAGTGGGTAAATCTGCGTTATCTTACAGATTATCTAAAGGAAAGTTTACCCCTTTATATAAGCCAACAATTGGCGCTGAATATGCAACTATATTAGTAAGCGGCTGTAGATTCAACATATGGGACACCGCAGGATAAGAAACATATGGTCGCTTTATTACATCTACGTATTACCGAGGAGCTGATTGTTGTGCTATATGTTATGATTTAACCAAACCTTCATCTCTAACTAACGTTTTAAACTGGTATGAGGGCATCAAAAAATTAGATAAACTACCATTAATTATTTTAATAGGGACTAAAAGCGATGCACACATTGAAGTGGAGCCTTCAGAAATCAAAGAAATGTCAAATAAAATTGGTGCCTAACTTAGTTTTGTATGCTCAGCTAAGTTGGGTGAAGGCTGCGATGAGATATTCACTCGACTAGTTAGTTGGTTCAAAGTTTAAGAGTTAGCACCTAGTATTCAAAACATTGAAGCAGAAGAATTCAAAGTAATGAAAATGTAGACCCAAGAACGAGTGGTCAAGAAAAGTGGATGCTGCGACTGATAGATTTTATTTAAATATTATATGTAAGGCAAAAACAGTTTGCATTTCGAACTTTCAAGCGAACTCTCAGTAATGACATCTTTATTTATTCATCATACATCTTTATTTAGTTGTTTGCAAACTGATTTCTGTTGTATGGAAAGTTTTCTAGAATTCCTAGCTAAAGTTAATTTTTAGTTCCTTTGCATCTATTTTACGATTTTAATTGTTATAATAATTTTAAATTTAGTTTCAGGATTATTATTTATATTTATTATTCTTAAAATAATTTAAATAAATTTATTCATTGCATCAGCAAACTTTCGGAACTCCATTGCCTTACCACTCAGCCGGGTTTTTACAGTACAGACTCAAGTAATATTGTCTGTAGTCGTGAATGACAACATTTTTGTAGGTCTGAGACATTTCAGCTATAAAAGCAAAGAATTTATTGTTGTCCTTAACATATTCGTAGTGCAATGTTTCTTCTTCAGGGGGTGATGCTCCGAATCCAGTTTCAACTATCGGGTGTCCGCTCAGTCCAAATTAATTTACTCTCTTGAAGTAGTTATTTGAGAGCGTTTTAATTGTGTCTGTTACGTTCGAGTACGACATCATATCACTTCCAGAAACGCTGTTTATGAGTAAGTCAACAAAGTATTTGTATTGCTTATTCGGGTCTGCTTAATTCGTATCGTGCGTGTTCCATTCTAGCTGTAATTCTGGTGAAAGAGATGTTATTACATCAGCTTTAGTTTATCTCACCCAAAGGGGTTTTATGGTGCTCGTGGTCGGATATATTGCATTACTCAGTCTGAGCATTTTAATCAGCTTGTCGTACGAACCGCTGTTGTAGCACTCTTAGTCAAAATGAATCGCTTTGATTTTAACGGTCTTGCTTGCTTCGAGGACTGTGTTTGCGATGTCAGTAACTTTCTCGTAGCCGCTCATGTCGTTGGGGTCGTCGTTCAAATAAAAAGCGAGTTCAACTTCGATGTTGTTGTCTTCCAGCTTTTTGAGCTGCTGAATGAATTCGTTGTGGTGAATAAACTGCTTGTTCTGGAATATTCCGTTCCACTCCCACTCAACTGAGCCGGCGAAAAGGTACAATTTAGAGAAGCCGTGGAACTTGCAGAATGTGATCAGGTTGTCGAAGGCGCCGTTGTAGTTCATGGATAAACGGTACCAGGCCGGCTCGGAGTCAATGTAGGAGCTCGCGTGAGACCACACGTACAGGGACTTCTTAGCGCTCAGGTAGGACTTGAACTACGGGGAACCTGGTTATTCGGGCTGTACTGATTTTTTGGGCAAGGTCACACACAGAACTACAATTAAAGTCAAAATTAAAACGGAAATAGTTGAAATGATTATTGTGAGCTTAAGACAATTTTTGCGTTTGGGCGCATTTTTGGAAGATTATGTAAGAGGCGTTTCGAGCGTGTAGGATGCTGGTTGAACCATTATGGAGTGGATAACAAAGTAAACGGTGGTAAACGAGCGCATACAGAAGAATATATATTTGCTGTCTTAAAATATGATTTATAACATTAGATAGAGTCAAACATCAATTACAATTATTGGTTTTCAGCTATTTGAGGGAAATTAATAATTAAATGTGAAGTTAAAGTCAAGTTAGTATCAAGTACTATATAACTATATATCTTATAAGTACAACTTTTGACATTTTACAAACTTTAAAGAAAAATTATAAAATGTTAAATGTAACTGTAAAATAAATCAATCAATAATGTTGATATTAAAGTTCGAAACCAAATAGCATGAGTCACTCAACTTGCATTGCAAGAAATATATAAACAAATTTGTAGAACAAAAAGTAAAAATGAACCTAAAAGTTTGCTAATTTGAAAAGCTAACAGAGCAAAAGAATATCAAGTTAAATATATTATACTCTACAAATTACTCAGAATCCATAACCATACTTCTTGAGTTCCTCAGTCATCTTGGCGACTTCTGGGTTCTTGCAGGCGGTTTCGTAGGCCTGGTTGTACTCGGCTCTGCGCTTGGCGTCGGCGGCAGCCCACTTCTTCTCGAAGACTTCGGTGGCTTCGGCGTGCTTCCAGCCGATCTGGGCGGCTATTTCACCGAGGACGGCGAACTTGCGGGTGGACTTGAGGCGGAGCTCGCGCATGGCCTCTGGGATGACGACGTGACCGGTCTGGTAGTTCTCTGGCATGCCGGAGTAGGTCTGGAGGCGGAGCATGGCTTGCTTGCCGCGGACGGTCTTGTTTGGTACCATACGTCTGATGGTCTTGCGGACGATGTAGGCCGGGTCGCGGAAGTGGAATGGACCGCGCTTGTGGTTGTAGTTGACGCGCTTCTGGAAGTAGTCGAGGTAGTGGGTCTTGTTTCTGAAGAAGGAGCCGGAGATGTTGACTTTCTCGCAGTGGGTGACGACGATCTTGTTGCCGTTGAGGAGTTCCTTGGCGATGACGGCGCTCAGACGACCGAGCAAGTGGTCGCGGGCATCAATGACGATGGTGTCTTTCATTGCGAGGGAGTGGATTCAAACCGAATACAAAACTTTGAAAAGAAACTGCATTTCCGATTTGTGTGTACAACCGCGCGCACAGCTCGGTAATAGTTATATGTCCGCTCCAATTGAATTATAGTAATGAGCTGTTTAGAAACTAATAAATTTTTAGAAAACAAAGCATTGGCGATTTGATATTATTAGCCTAGTTAATTAGTAATCTGTGATTTTACGGTGACGAAATTTTAATTTATTATCAACTCACTTTCTACATCTGAATCTTCGGGAAAATGAAAAGCCTCTGAAGATAATATAAATGAAATTCATATACGAATTATATGAATGATCAATAACAGTTGATTCCCATGTATTTCTAATACATTGTATTTCTAATACATTGCTATATGTCCGCTCCGATTGAGTAGATAATAAATTACAGTACTATTTGAAATTAAATAATTGACGTAACCTGCTCCAGCAGTCCGAGGTAATACAAATCTTCTTGAGGTAACTATCATATTATTAGTTTCTAGTAATCTGTAATTAAAGAATTTCTGCATCTTTTTAAAACCACATATGTTAAAGTAATCTGAGCTATTTATATCCATTTATAAACAAGAGAATTACAAATCATCTATCTTACATCACAATATTATTAGTGCAAAAATAGTGTTCAATAATACTTTTTATAAAAAGTACATTTATTGGCACTTTGGTGAGTGTAGGGTGCACCACCGTTCTGATCAGGTTCTGCAAAGTTTCGTTTTCCTTCAGTTGGTAAAGCATGTGCTCCATTTACATGTTTGGATCAACCGAGAGTTAACATTCAACGTTAATTACAACATTACGTTCGCTTAAAACTTCTTAGTTTATCCTTGGAACCAGATTCTCTAAATAGCACGCTGAAAAACACTCAAGTTAAAACAAGAACGCGAACACCCAGTACAAAAGAATAAACTTGCGATTGATCCACTTTGGTATCTTCTTCTGTGCGCTTGTATACGGTAGTTCGTACAAATCTTTGTTAAAAATCACGAACTACTATGTGTGATTATTGATGTCTGTGGTGTTGATTTCATACTAGTCGTCCAAATCCTGTATCTTGTTCTCCAGAATCGAGTTAAGAGACATTAAAATGCTCGCACTCTCACCCAGCCATTTGTAGCTGTAGTTCACCGACAACACAGTATAGATGGACTCATCTTCATAAATGTACATCTGGTTGTGTTTATTGGAGTAACCTAATATCTACACATCATATTCTCCTTCATTAGTTGTAACTTAGACGTCTTTCATTTCTCGCACCAATTACGGCTGCACGTTAATTTGCAAAGGGCCTTTCTTCGGGTCATGGAAAAATTAAGCGCGTCTTATAATTTCGTTCGCTCCCAATTAATCATAATATTCCAACTCGCGAGATTCGATGTGATAAGTTTCATATTCAGTGTGAACTTTTGGAACAAATGATTCATTGATGGCATCATTCACAGACTTAATACCTTAGTTCGTATTGTAAAACATTTCTTACTATTTGTATTTGTGGTTATTTGGCGGATAAATTTAGTTTAATTGAATAAGTTTCTGATCTGCTTTATATATGAACATGAAACTACCTACGCGGCAAGTCACCCAGAAATATAAAAATATTAAAGCATGATTCCAATCAAGAAAACAGCTTAATATGATAAACAGTGAGCTTGCTGAGAATTCCACTAATAAAAAGATGTAACGAAACTATTTTTTGTTGTTGATGCGACTAAATAGATGCAAAGTCCTGAATAGTAAATAATATTTGAACGTTATGTCTAAACTGTTGGATGAATTCAACATTATTTAAATTACATGTACAGTAGTTTTGGTATATCAATCAACGTTTCAATCATTTTAAATATATTATAATATAAAACTATATAACAACCAAAATAGTGTTTAATATGTCTTAAAATTTTCACTTCTACATATGAATAATAATAATCGTTCTAATGTACATTAATATATCCATTCAAATTCTACAATATCATACAATTAATCATACCACCCAGTTTAATATTCGGAACCTGTTAATTAAACTAATGTAGCAAGTGATTAAGAAGCAGAAACAGCTCGAAGGTAAAACGATCCTTTAACTGCATTTAATAATCCTTCTTGTCTTAGAAAATCATCATGGATTTTGGTTTGCCTTATGTGTGTAGGACTAGCGCTTATTATTACCTTTGTTGTAAGTACTAAATTGTATTTAATAGGTTTAGTTTCTGTTGGATCAATTATTTTGTGTTATTCGTTTATTTTTGGGATAATATTGCTTGTAAGATGTTGCTCAATAGGTTCAATCAGATATTTTATGTGCCCATGTTTTATGAATTAGTTGGAAATAGATCAGTTAAAACAAAAATGTTAAATCAAGCATGACTAAATTTATGGAACAACGGCGGTTGTTTAAACAGACAATTTAGTTCTCGAAGCAACTAAAATAAGCGTAAAATTAGAGGTTAGAACATAATACTAACAGTAAAATATGTAAGCGAAAGAATTAGTATTTTCTGCTGTGATGTGAGTAAACATTCATATTTCCATATTTATGGATTAATAATTTTGTTGATTCCAATTTGATTTCAAACAACTTAATAACTTAGATCTCGCTTTCAATAATAATTGCGTTACAATGAACTATTAAACTCGTATTATTGCACCTAAAACTATATTATTATTCTATGTCCGTTCCTATTGAGTTGATAATAAATTACAGTACTATTTGAAATTAAATAATTGACGTAACCTGCTCCAGCAGTCCGAGGTAATACAAATCTTCTAGAGGTAACTATCATATTATTAGTTTCTAGTAACTCTATGATTAAAAAATTAATATTACTTTATCCAGTTAGAACTATTATAATTATCAAACTCACTTTTCGATTTGCTTATTATGAACACGAATCTCTACATTGAAATTTATAAGTCAATAGTTAATATTATAGTAACTGTAAATTAATTAAAAAGGAAGTAAAACTCATTTTTTAATAATAATTTTATTTCAATATTTATGTAAGTTTGGAATTATATATTTAATATAGTATAATATGATATAGAAATGAAAAAGTTCCGATCACTATTAACCACCAGTCCTATAGTTTTTGAAGTTCAAGTGGTTCTGAATTGGACTGAAATCTTTTATATTATTAATTTCTAACCTAAGATCCATGAGATTAACAAGACTTCTCAGGGGCTCTACGTTTTGGATCTTATTTATATGTAAATAAAGATACGTGAGGTTCACGAGTCCTCTCAGAGGCTCCAGATTTTAGATATTATTCTACTATAACATCAGAACTTTAAGCTGAGTCAAGTTCTCAAGTTGAGCGATACTTTCCAGATAATTTCCGCTCAAATCTAGTTCCAAGAGCTGGTTCCAGTTCTGAATTCCATCTACTATCGAAATGAAATAACCATGTACGTGCAGGACCTTGACATTTGCCACTCCATGCAACTTAACATTTTTACAGCTCCATACAACTAGTTTCTGAATGTTGAACTCGTTCACGAACGATAGGTTATCCGGTTCGTTATCATATTTCATTAAAAGCTAACGGAACTCTTCCACTTCAACTTTGAATGTTGCGTTTATGTTCTTTATTTTGTTCAGAACCTTTTCACTTTCATTTTAATCGCATTCGATTCTATGGTTTCTCGCAAACGTTTCGCGTTCATTTCTTGTTAATATTCTAATTTCCCCAATTTAATTCAATTCGTTTTCTGAAACGTTGAAAATGGTTATCCGAGTTTTTAACTGAATCATATTTTCGTACTTTTATATCATTTTAGTAAGATATTAATGTTGAGGCATATTATCCAGCTGCTTATCAACATGGGTAAGCGTAATATTTTCACCCTCGAGGTGAGAGGAGTTCCTGACGTCATCGTTCGTGAACTGCGTCTGCTCTGTTACCTGGCAGCGTTATTGCTTCTAATCTGCATTATCCTACATTGATTGGAGGGGGTAATTAATTTCTATAACATAGTCTAGTATTGCTTGAAAACGAGTTTATATTTTATTTAAACTTTTCGTTTTGTTATAAAACACATGTATACTAGAGCTCAAACATATCTCCAAAGTATACGTCGATTTTTAATTAAATGTTTAACTAAAACTACGTATTTTTCAACCTATCAGACCACCACCCCTATTCACTTACAGACCCCAAAAGTGCTCAGTTACAGACCCTTTTGATTTTTATTAATAATAGGGTTTATAACTGAGTTGTATTTAGGGTCTGTAACTGAAATAATTTGAAATTTAATTGATTGAATATTATTGATTCTAACGAGTTTTAAGACAAATATAAACGAGGAAACTTAACAATCTACAATACATAATACTATTTAAGTCGTTATATACATAAAAATAGCAAAAATTCAAAAATTTGTTGATATTTGAAGAATATTTTAAGAAAAGGGGTCTGTAACTGAAATGGAAAACCAAATCTGATGCAAGATATAAACCAAAATCAATCAGATTTGCTCTCTGAATAGGGGTGGTGGTCTGTATTCGAGGTAATGTAGTATAGTGTTTATTTATATTGGGATTACATCCCAACTGTAGAATTGCAAAGTATGTTAGTATATAAGAAAATCAAAATATTATGTATATTTTATTCTCACTCAAATTCCGGCTTGAATCAGGTTGTGCACGTATTATTCTGCGGCTTCGAACGCTTCTTTTCCGTCGATTGCTTTTGCGTTTTCGATTACGTATTCTCCGTTTTCAAGTGTGATTCTTCCTGGGAGCATGACGATTCTTGGTTTCTTCTGCTTAACCGCGATTTCTCTGAATTTGAGCCATTTCTCGTCCAGTTTCGTCAATTCGGCGAAAAGTTGCTTTGCCCCTTCGTAGTCCCCTCCAGTTTTGAGGACGTTCAGTTTGTTCACGAGCCATTTATTCGCCTCTGTAATTTCAGAAAATTTGCTCTCGTTTATGTTTATCTCAAGTTACTCGGCAAAAGAGTTCTCTTGAGTGGGTGCGTTTATAATATTTATATTAATAGCGTCCGTTCTCTGAAGGATGTTCCTCAGAATCAAATGGTTTGCTTGTGAGTGGGCTTGTAACCAGTTGTTTGAGGCGGGGTCGAATTGCATTGTTCCCTGAATGCCTGCGAAGACCATTGAGTACACTGAGCAGAGCATGAAGTCCGTTTTGTTCTCCACGCCGAATATCTTGTTCGGGAGCTCGGTGTCGTTCAAATAGTGGGCGGTGACCTCGGCTCTGCACTCTTCAAACGCAGATTGTAAAGACTGGAATGTACCGTAGTAGGTTTCATTCGGCTTGTACGGGCGAACTATGAATTACTTCTGCTCGGGCGTTAACTTCTCAAGGTCCTGCTCGAAAATCAAACGGCATGACCCGTGACCAAACAGTTCATGTAGAGCGACTTCAGAATCAGTACACTTCTTCTACTGAGAGTTGATTCTCTCACGAATTTGAGGTGAAGAAATATATTACACGTCCTTAGCAGAACCCTAACGAGCACTAACGCAATTTTACAAAGTTACGTTCTTGTACCCGAAGCCCTGACGAATCGCATCGTAATTTGGAATGTTGATTCCAATAGGCATTCCAGAAGTGATGAATGAAACAATCTCAATAGCTTTGTAAGAAGGAGGAACAAAGGTGTCTCTATGCATGAAAGATGGAACTGGAAGTGAAGCCAAGATCTGAGCGGATGCAGCTGGGTCGAGGAGTTTAGAGAGTATTTTTGAAGATTCTGGATCAACTACGGCTACAAAAGCCTCCATCTCGGCTCTCACACCGTGTGGATCTCTATATGTTTCGATGAAGCCCTGATAGGTTTCTACTGTTGGTTCAGAATTCTTCACCCACAGTCTGGAATACTCAAGGTGGTGCTTCATATCACCAGTTGTGTAGAAAGCAATTAACTCTGCAAGCATCTCCTTCTCAAGTTGGCTTTGAGTAGCAGTGATTGCGTTCTTCAGGTGAGGAATGATCTTTTCCAAATGTTGAGAGTACTTACCATATTCAAGGTCAATTTGCTTGTTCTTATAAACTTTATCAGTTTTTACAGTCTTCTTCTCAATGGAAGCTATTTCGATAACATATCGTGATTCCTCCTCTCTTATAGTTGTGTTTTCAGCCATAAGTCCATGAAGCTTGTCGATCTCAATCACATCTGCTTCGTTAATAGAGGTAGAATAATAGGTGGTCTATCCCTGTGGTTCAAATTAGATTATTGGTCTTTCAAGGTTGTACATAGACTCTTTTACAAATTCTAGTTTGCTAAGGGCGGCTTAGAAAAGATCATTTGTTTGCAAAAATTTTTAAATCTCAGCATAAGTCGATCTTGGTACAAACTTCAAATCACCATATCCTTAAAAGTTTCCTCCTTGATAATAGAATTATCCAGCGAATTCATACAAATGTTTAAAAGCCATTTGGTACTAGAATTGTTCAAAAGTTAGTTTCTTTTATACAAATGGCTTCAAAAATTCATATAAGAATTCATGAATTTAAAGAGATTCTTTTGATACTTATTCAGCAAGTATTGGGAATGATGCGTATGCGGCTAATGATAAGTGAGCAGCGTACTGGTTTTACTCTTTTGATATATTTTAAAGAGAATTTTTAGGTTTTAGGTTACCAACAGGGTAATCTGTGTAGCAATTATAGTTTTATGCCATAGAGGTTCTGGGAGTGGAGTTGACTCAAGTTGACACATTATAAATTTAATATTTAACAGTTTATATTAATCAACAATTTATGTGTTTAAACATATTGTTTATGAAAATGATATGTTTATGAAAATGTTTAACCATATGTTTAAATACAATATAGTTGTTTCATTCGAGTATTAATATGCTGATGTCGAATGCGTCATACAAACAGCAATTATCTGGGATGCGAACTTTGTTTCCGTTTGCCAAGCCGACCAGTTGTTAGATGCGGAAGTATTATTTAATTTCGGTGTTTCTAGTTTCCCTGGACACTGGTATTTTGAACGAGTGTGTTTTGGTTTGAACAGTTATGTATCTGAACTGGTTTTGGTTGAGCTAAACGAACTTGTTGAACATGAACTCGGGCATGTGAACGATTTCAGCGTAAATATAAAATGCATTTTATTCTTTGAGCGTGTTCAATGCGTCAATCTAGTGCGCGGAGTCGAATAATTAATGGATCTGCTCCTTTTCTTGGTAATAGTCCGCTTCGACTTTATCGATCAGGAAGAATCTGTACACATCGGTTACTCCCAGGTCCAACTCCCGGATGACCGCATTTTTCCTGAACAGCGCGATCACCTTGTCTTCTTTGGCGTAAGTCGATTGGAACGGGAACTTCTCGTCCTCGAAGACGAACCAGAACGCGTTTCTCTCTCTTTCTCTGAACTCGAGGAACAGGTTCAGAATTTGTTTATTTAGGTGGCGGAGAGGTCTCTGGTCCGACTCCAGGAGTGGCCCGTTTTTGGCGCCCACTCGTAATTAGAAGCCCAGGTCCGTTTTGGGGACGATTTCTGCGATTTCGTTGTACAAGTTCTGAGCCGGGTAGTTTTCGTGCAGGACCTCGTTGTAAATCTCTTCTTAAAAGTGAACCACCACGTGAACGTTTTCGTTTCTTTCCACTTGTTGTACTGGTTATGGTAGTCTGATTTATGGTCTTTACGGTCTCTAGTTTTGTACCAGTTAATTTTAAAATACGTTTTGAATCATGTTGAACATGTTAAATCCATTTTCTAAGTTCATGTGCCGGTCAATATCTTGAAGCATGTGGTGAAAAGCTAAGTCTTCGTTAAGTGAATCGTCAGCTTCCACTTCTTCACCCTCAAATTATTCTTCATATTCTGAACTAGACTCAATCATTGGATGGACAGGTTATATAACTGGTTGAACAGGAGTTTTCTTTTAATCTCGGACTAAAATATATTTATCGTACTAAACTCTGAAGGCGTCAGAGATTTTAACGTTGACGTTATTCTTAAATTCAGCGTCAGATACTTGCTTATAACGCTAATTCACCTCTTAATTAAACGTTTAGCGTCTTTAGTCGTACTACTTAGCCGCTATAGCATTAAGTGGATCTTTAGTTCCAGGATTCTCTAGCAAAGTCGGTAAAATCAGCTCCAAAATAGATTTTAATTCCATCTTATCATGCCATTATTAGTTCAGAAGATTAACACAGACTGAGCCAGAGTCGAAATCTACATTTGGATGCCAAATGGAATTAGGAGCAACACCAATCGACGGCGATTTGTGAGGAAACGCGTTGGTCAGCGTTATAACAGCCTTGATCATTTTACAGTTAAAAGGAGAGTTTTTGTCTTCAAACGCGAAGAAATATGTTTCAAAACTAGTAGAACCATCTTTAGAAGTAGATTGGTTGAAAACGGGATAATTGCGCATCAACTCGCGCATTTATACTTACATTTACTTGCTCATTTTTGATTGGAGTGAAGCAGAAAATATATTATATTCATATATTATAAAATTATAATTATAGTTTATAACATGCAATTAGACCCTAAGTTAGGTAATATTAGATTAATTGATAATTATTGATTTCTTCACAAACTGCCCGAACTACCTCCTTTGATGATTTAACCAAGGAAGTTTTCCATACTTTCACTAGGATTCATACTATTACTCAAACTGTCTGGGTTAGAATCCAAATCTGTCAAATCGTTTAATAGTTATTAATTATTATTTTTGATTCTGTTTAGTAAATCTTATTTTTAGTTGAAACTGTGTGGTTCTTCATCATTATCAGTAAGCTAACTTATTTAACCAAGTTAGTCCTGTATTTAATTAGCCTACTGTTTGAGTTTATTAAGATATGAGTTAAAATCAGTAGCACTTTGAGCTGTTGAAGATTTCATAGTATCTGTAAGTTATGATTTAACTGTTGTCTAAGTAAATGGATTACTTTTAGGGGCTTTAGGCATTTCTTTGGGCTTGCTTAGTTATTTTTATGGCTCTGGTTTTTCGGAACTAGAGGAAGACTTTGACTTCATAACAGATTATTTCAATTGTCTTTATGCTTCTTAAACTTATCGCGAAATGCGTTCGACTTCATCTTGAATGCGGTCGAATTCTTCAGAACCTGTGGATGCGCTATGTTGTAAATCCTCAGCGTTTTAGTTTAAAGGGACTGATGTAGATTGGTAAAAGTTTGGAGCGTAGGTTGCTTGGCTGATCATAGTGGATGGTTGCTGAATTGTGTTTGAGTATAGGTGTGCTTAATTATAATTTTACTATTGTTATGGTGGCATGGACTAATTAAGTTACGAGCTGTACGACATACTTTTTCCAGTTTCGTTTTGGAGCATTTTCATGACTTCGTTATGGCTGGTTACTTGGCTGTCTTGAATTACACCAGCGGTGGATGAAACTGACTGTGAGATGGACGATTTCGATTTCTCAAGGCTTTTCTTTATGTTTTTAATCAAATTATTAACTTGGTCATCCACGTCCGTTTCTGTGTTGTAGAGTTCTGGTTTTACCAGTTCTTCAATTTGGTTCTTGGACGAGCTAATACTCTCTGATGGGTCCTCAAGTTCAGATTTTTATTGTAATTAGCTGATTATATTGTTTATTTGCTTCTTCTGTTTTTACTTTTAAATGGTTAACTAATTAACCATTGGTGACTCTGTTTCCTTACTAACTTGGTTTGAGATTTTGAGTTGTTCGGCGGTGAGTCTTTCTGATTTTTCAGACGCCTCCATTTTGCCAGTTATTTGTTTAACCAGTTCCTGTATTTTATAGTCTTCGTTCGACTGTTCAATTTCGAGATCGAAGTTGTTTTCTTGTTTTTGTGATTCTGTTCTCACCTCTTTTAGGGGCGTTTTCTTTAGGGGTGTTTATTTGAGGGATGGTTGTGAGACGTTTAATTATTAAGATTGTTGGTTTGAGATGTACTCGTCGTAGCTTGGAACGGATTATTTTAAATTATTTGAGTTTGGTTGAGATAATTACTGTTTAACTGGGGTTTAAACGCGGCTGGGCTCTTTCTAATTGGAAGCAGATCTTTCCTGGGATTTTGACCTGGATTTAACTAGTTCCTCAATTTAGCTTTTGTTGTTGCTGTGAGATTAGTGCAGATCAATGATCTTGCTAGCAGCTGCTAAATCCTCGCCGTGTGGCCTAAACTAACTTGAGCGAGAGAGCAAATCAACCGTTTGATCGTTATCGTTTTAGTACGTGTTGATATCATTTTGCTGATAAATGTCATTTTGCGCAAGCTCCTCTATTATTTCACGAGCTTGATCCATTCCCATATTATTCTGTGTTTCAATCAAATCTGCTGATTAAATTAAGATATCAGTCATATCCGGTAGAACTGGCTTAATTGGTACTTAGACTGGCTATACATTAAGATTTTCCTCAATAGGCTCTTCAGTAAGTTGTTCGTGTTATTGCTCGTGGTCTTAGTCAGATAAAGATTTGGATGCTGATTTAGACTTACGTTCTAACTCTCTTTCTTAAATTTATTTAGCTTCTTGCTCGATTTTCAGATCAGCCGCTCTTTTAGCTTTCTCAACTTCCTTATTTCTAATCTCAAGAGCCTTTTGCGCAAGCTCTTATTTTCTTTACTCAATTAAGGCCTTATCAAGCTTTTTATCATCTTGTGTTACTTTAATAAATTCAGGCTATTTCATATTTGCTTGCCATGGCTTATCGTTTTTAGACTTAGATTCTTATTATGATTTTGTAGATTTCATGATTGAAGGTGTTGGTTGAGAATCACTGTATGATTCAGGTCTATTTTCTTAGCGTTGAGTATGTCTTTTAAAAGCATTGGCTGTGGTTTATCCTCTGTTAATAATTTTAGTATTTTGAGGATTTGATGTATCTTTAATCATCTACACCGTTATTTCCGGTTTTTAGCTTCTATTTTGATAGTTCTGTTATTATTCTTCATTTTCTTCAACTTCTTCAGTAGCAACCATTGGTTATTCCATTTAACTTTTAAGAACTCCGTCAGAACTTTTAAGATCAGTAGTGGTTAATTTTGAACTATTATATGATTTAGATTAAAGACCTGATTTGGATTGGAAATCATCTTGATAGCGTATTTCCGTCAATCTTTTAAGTAAAGTATCTTATGCCGACGTACCCATTTTTGATCCTTTTGGAAGTTTTGATTAAATCATGTCTTCTTTGGTTTTTATCAAGCTATTCTTTGTTGCCTTCATGGTTTCTTATGGCATTTGAGCTTCAACTTTTGGTTGTACTTTTTGTGGCGATTATTGATTCTTACGTTCTTCTAGTATGCTTTTTTGAAGCATTTCGATTTCTTTGTCTACTTGTGCAATTTTTTCGGCATCTGATGTGACGACGTCCTTTTTCTCTGATATTGAGACTGATTTTCTGGATTTCCCGATTCTTTCAGCCTATAATTTATCGCTTTCGAGTTCTTTCATAGATTGCAGAAGTTTTTGTTGTTCGTTTTGGCTTTCTTTCATGTTGATGTCGTATCTTTGTTGGAAGACTTTTTCTACGTCTTTTACTTCTTGTTTCATGTCTCTTACTTTCATTTTGGGTGCGTTGATTGGTTCTGGCAGTTCATTCCAGCTAACTTGAATGATTTGTTTCATGTCGAAGTCTTTATCGAAGTCGTCTATTGCTTCCATTTTGAGGTCGTCTTTGATTCCTTGTTCGATTTGGTTTGCGTCCGAGTATACGTCCAAGTTGTGTGGTTTGTTGAATTTTCCGAAGATTGCGTAAGCTGTGCGCAGTACGTCATCTATTTTTTGTAGATTTGTGTATTTATCGGCAATGCGCAAACTAAACCTTAGGCCGAGTTGATTGGCCGTGAATGTGGCCATGAGAATGTAAACGAACAGCACATTTTAATTTAAAAAGATGTTGTCAGCCAGTTTCAGCCACTCGTCACCTGCCAGTTATTCGGTGAAGAAGCTGGTGAACATTCCGAACACGTATTTTTGTTGTTGTTCCATGTTCTTCATGCACGGGTGATTGTAGTTGAATTAGCTTATTTGGTTCATCTTGCTTCTCTCAGCGTTTGGGAGCTCGAAGAAGTTCTCAATGATGCAGTTAATTATGTAAAGCTCTCTGTTCGGAAGGAAGTTCCTGAACATAACGAACGACTCGAAGGACTTCAGTAAACAACAACAACTCTCGAACGCTGAGGCAGTGTTACAGCCAAAGAACTTAATGAACGGGAAAACGAACTTTGGAAGCCACACGGTTTAGCACAAGCACGGTGACCACCTGAACAAGGCAGTGCATACTTTTTCTACACGCGATTTAAGCGTTCTGGATGAAATCGGGAACATCTCGCTAAAAATGTACTGTAAATTGTTAGCTGTTATATAAACCTCCGTTTCCGACTCGCGCGCGGTCAAATGATACTCGGTCACGTACTAAGTCACACGCTCCTCGTTACAGGGAAGCGCCAACAGAAAACGCCAGCAAATCTCGCGATGCTGGTCCGGAAAACGCTTAAACTACTTCATTATCGCAGACAAATGAGTCTTAGTCAAAGTCGGCAACATCCAAAATCTAAAATTGGGAGCGGCAAAAATTAAAAAATAATTACGGAAAACACAACAAATAATTATATAAATACGTAAAATGAAGATTACTCAACGTATTCATGAAAAACAACATATTTTAACTACGATATAATTGCTTGGTGTATATATGTCTATTTATATATTTTTAGATATGAACTGTCATTTAATAATATATAGAATATACTGTGTAAATAATATTTCGCACCGCAATATGGGTAAAGGTGGTCACGGCCATTCACATGGTCATTCGCATGGCGGTCATTCACGGAGGCCACAGTCATGCAACGGGTCATTCGCATGCAGCTGGTCACCATCATACTACTGTTTCGCATGGAATATCTTATCATCCAACGTATCATCATAAAACAACAAGTTATCATTCGTCGCATAAAACGGGCTATTCGCGCAATGCAGTTGTATATTCTGGTGGGAGTGTGAGAAGGACCGAGGATCCTCTGACTACGTTCGAAAACCCGTCGTGCATGATTATATTTTGATTATATTTTGCGTGATGTGTGTAGGCCTTTCATTCATCGTAGCCTTCGCCGTGAATCCTGAGTCCTATTTAGTGGGTTTAATTTCGTTTGGTTCGATAATATTTGTGTATTCGTCCATTTTTGCGATAATAACGGTTAAAAAATGTTGCCAGGTGGGCTCTCTCAGGTACTTTATGTGCCCGTGCCTGATGAGCCAAATTGAAATCGATCAATTAAAAAACAAGTGCCAAATTAAACACGACCAGATTTTTGGAACGAAAGTTGAATAAACGGACAACTAAGTTCTGGACGTTGCAAATTAGAATGACTAAGGGCTAAGCGACGAGGGAAACGAACTCGAAGACAAAGACGCGCAAAACGACGAAAAGTAAAATGAAGTGTTTAAAGAACCGGTAGAGCATAAGCCGGTTCAAGCCGAGCTCGTGTTTTCAGTGGTGATGTGATATTAAATGTAATCTTCTATTAGGCGTAGTTCTATAATCATGGGTGTGAAACGACCATACCTCCGGGCTTGGTCTTCCTCCAGATAAAATATATTTTTTAAGTTCACAACAACTAATGGGACGAAAACTCAGCAATATTATCGAAAATTTCAATACAAATCTGGAAGCCGTTATACTATTTATGTGTTATATTTCTTATAATCAATTTAGTTTTAATAATCAACAACATTACACATCTTTCTATTTTTTACTACAATAGACAATAAAATCGGTCGTTATTTATTTCATTATAAAATTATTATAATCCAATATTAAGTTTTATGATTTTGATTTTATCTTCGATATTGGTGACCTGCTACCAGCACACAACGTTGAACGTGCTCAGCTCTCTGGGGGTGCCTTCCACGCCACAAAAGATGTTCAGCATGCCTTACTACTTGAGACAGCAGAAGCAGAGCGTTCGCTTGGTCTTCCTCCAGATTCTGAGTTTCGTCTACGTTGCAGTTGCGTCGCTGGTGATTATTATTAATCTCGGAAACCCGCCAAGCAGGCTCGGAACCGACTTGTCGCAGGCGGTGTCTGCCCTCAACCACCAGGGCGGCTCGCTGCTCCAGAAAATAGCCATGACCGGAAGGACGCACGCGAACTACGACGACCACTTCACTCAGAAAGTCCAGCTGCTCTCCAAAATCCTAAGAGACACCTGGCCCAACCGTGAGATCAACCTGAAGGCGTACGTCAACGTGTCATCCGACTTCGTGATCAACCAGCTGGTGGACGCCAGGTGGAAGTCCAGCCTGAGTCCGTTCCAAAACCTGGCTACTCTGTCCTACGAGCTAGCCAACCCGCCTTCCATCGTTTACGGTAACTGCAACTTCAGCGTCTTCCAGCAGCTGAAACCCCCACGAACCATGAAGCTAGGCCCGCATCTGTTTGAGAACGACGACCAGCTATCCAAGGTCACCATCAAGGGCGCGTTCTCCCAGCTGATCGCGCTACAGGCCCTCGTGAAAGGCCCAGACATCCCGCGCGACATAGTGAAGCAGCTGAGCCCAGACGGAACGGCCGCCTCGTTCTACGAAACCGCGTCGCGCCAACTGAACATCGGAGCTTCCTACTTGCGGCTGATAACCACCGACTTGCCGCTTCTGTACGACATCATGAACAACGAGGCATACCAGCTCCTGTTTGACCAGACCTCCGAGCTGGAGACTACTCAGAACGCGGCGATCATTATAGGTCTGGTTTTAAACGTCGTGCTCTTTCTGGCCTTCGTCATCCTGAACGCAAATGTGAAGGGCTTCATCAAAGAGCGCCTCCAGAGAAACAACCAGTTCGTCAGCCTCTTCTTGAAGCGCATCATGGGCGTGAAACGACTCGAGTGAGAATATTATAAAGGTATCACGAAAGAAAATAGGTTTAGGAAGATTAATATCTATAAGATTATTAACTACTTAGTATTCATGAATTCCACATAATTATTATATTTCGAATGAATGAAAAGTTTATACTTCACCGTTGAAAGATTACACAATTACTTAAGACAAAATTCAAATGGGTGTTTGAGATGTAACAAAATATGATATTACGCGGCTATGTTCTGGTTTGAAGTCCGGTTAATTTTTCTTCGTGAACTTGACTATTAACTACAGATCGCATTTCTGATGTTCCATTATAACTATAGCCGAGCTATTGAGTAAGAGAAGACTGCGTAAGAAGTAGAACTACACAACTAAACAGCACGGTAGTGTCTACCCGATCCCTGAAACGAGATTGTATTTTAAATGCGTGAACAAGCTTATTTTACATTATATAACAATAAGACAACCGATACTATCGTAACAGCATTCATACCCAGTGCAATGCTGTTGTGTATAATAATAGTGATCAAACTCATTAAATCTAATAACTCTGGCTTTATTTGGAGAATTTGAGCGAACTAATTATACACCACTCCATTCAAACAACAAATGAAGATGAGCAATTCCTTTTTCTCGGGATTCCAATTTCTTCACAAGAACACAAAAATCAACATCTCGCTAATACTGGTGATATACACGATGGTTGAGCTTAGCGCTCTTCCGTATGTCCTAATGTACGACGTAGTAGATTAACCTTCAAATTCGCAACAAGCAGTTTTGCGCTTCATTATGTTTCCATGGAATGACTATTATAACAACGCGTCGATATACCAAAATTTTACATTGTATTTGTAAGCCATAGCTTTTGCAGTCGGGCCACTTATAATTTTGTATCTAATTCAATAGTATGGCTAACGTCAGAGAACGTCCTACAAATAAATAGTAAAAACATCTTTGCATTTATTAGAACTTGGGTGTGTTTGTCTATACATGTATTGTGTAAATCCGCTCTATTTGGGAATAGGCCAGTATTTAACGTAAATATTAATCACAAATACATATTCTGTAATAATTAAAATAATACACACCATCATAGCTGCAGTAACACTCATCTCCATGTTGATTGGATAAATACTCTTTTTGATTTCATACTAAGAAGCTAATTTGGTAAGATCCTATAACCTAAAATTGCCACATTTCTTTATTCCCATCAAGACCTTCATTCTTTTCGAAATATGTTTGTCTTTCTTTGCCAACGGAAACAGATATGTCATCTAAATTCCAATTTTCGTGTTTTGTTTGTGCTATATTTTTTACATGAGCAAAATAAAGTTATTTGCATATATTCGGAACCAATAGTGGATCTATACGTTAGTTATATTTCAGCTTTTATTCACTTTGTAATCTTCGTTTTTAAATTTTGCATTGCCTACGAAAACAGAATTAGAGGGGCAAGGCCCGTTGAAAACGTTATTCATTATTTTAGATATGGTGGTGGCGTACTTACTGTATCTAAAACAACAACGCCCTTGTATGCAGTCTTTGTTGAATGAGTTAAAATTTAAAACGGGAAAAAACCTTAAACAACACCACGACGACAAAGTGCTAATAAACTACAGCATTACAAAAGATATGCGTTTAAACATGGCAGCATTTTATGGCCCAGAGTTTATAGGTGTGTTGAATAACGAATAAAAAGACTTGTTGAGCGATACTACTTCAGTTTAGCTATCAGAAGCGGAAATAAAACTATATATTACTCGTGTGTAAAAAGCAGAACAATAAATGGAGGAGTTTAAGCTTTTATATGAAAATATATACTCAAACATATTCTACAGTTATGCGTGTGTGGGACAAACTCTAGAGACCTTAACTCTGCTAGATATAGAAGAGGCAATGCCGATACCGTCAATACTCAGCTATATATCAACGTGGAAGACTCCTTACGACGCGTTTGCAAGTGTTTTAAATCTGATTCAAGAAGTGGACACAATAGACAAAATGCTACAGTTTGAGGGTGTAAAGTACTAGTCCATTTATGACAGTTGTTGCACTTCTTCAGAAGTGGATGCTACGTTATTCAATATTCTACAAAGAAATTGCATTGATGTAAAATCTCTGCTTACTAAAATAAATAAAATGAATAATCTGGACCAACGAGTGAAAAAGGGCGATGAATCAAATGCTGCGGAACAAGCGCTGTGGAACAATAACTACCAGAAACCCAGCGATCAAAAGGTGCATGGTATGTTTTGCGTCTTGGATCATAAAGATTTTACAGAAAATAAATACTTATTTAAACACGTTGAAAGTTAAGTTGACTAAAAATCTGTCATGTTTTGCTACATTCCTTCTTTTACAAGTAAATCTGCGATAACTGGAAACATACACAGGTTGTCATTTGCGAATGACCAATCTTCTATGAAAACAGCATAGCTCAGAAAAGTCAAAATTTTGAGTCTTATAAGTTTGTCAAGAATTATATTCCCACTCAATTCTCTAATTGATAAAAAGTTTAAATTCCCTTTAGTTAACTAGTACAAGTTCACAATTTCCAAGTAATAGCCAACAAGAATCACAAAACAAATCAAAACATCATACCTAAGTCACTATGAAATGCGCGTCGTTAACAGATAAAAGTCACTGTATAACTCTCGGTTTTTGTACAATATTGCGCCAATATTGCTAAATGCCTAGTAGTTTAACAACGTTAACAACAGCACACTGCAAAACATATTGGTTGAGTATTTTATATACAAGTTTTCTACAACCAAGACTTCTTCACAAAGGATTCAGCGCTATTTCGATACATACTACAACAACAAGCTAAATGCCTTTTAGAAAATACAGCTGTGCTGCGATCCTGAAAAAATAGATCCTGCAAAAAAAGAACAATCTAAACTGAATGTAAACCACAATATGAATAATTAAATAGCTTAAAACGCAGTGACAGTTATAATTGGATGTGGGTCCATCGATAACAGATGTGCAAAAGTAGATTAGATCTTCGCTCAACTAACTTTGAATTAACACTATGTTATCAATGACCATTACGAACCCATGTTTTATGGATATATCGACTATATGCTAAGAAAATACAAACTGATCCACATGAACATTGAAAACAAGCAACTGTATTAGATTATTTAGTTCTTAGAAGAATTGTAAGAATACCTCAAGCTGATTCACAATTCTTGCAAAATAAACATTCAACAAATGCAGAAAATAAAAGAAGTGTTATTTAAGTTTTTAGAAAAGTACCACGTTCTTATGTAAGACCTAATATCGGTTAAGTCTAAAAATAAATTTGAAACTGACTAATTGCAATTGATACACTTGTTTAAAAAATAAAAATAAAACTAAAATGAAGAAGACGAACAAGCTTATGATGAGTGTTTATATGAATCAGTTTAAACCCTGTTCACTGAGCTGTCTGTAAATATATCTATGTCAAAAATCCTAAACCAATATTAGCTGCCCAAGATATCCAATCTCAGTTACACGCTTGAACAATTCACTGTCGAACAATATTACGACGAAGAACACAAAATACTGAATCCGATCAAACCAAATTCATATATTTCAACTGCACTGTAAGGTCTTCACGTTATAAATGTAATGCTCACCACAACGTTCCACAACATTGACCATACAGAAGAGCAGGAAGATTCGATTGAAACCTCTTTTGTAACAAGTTCTAAAAAATCTCAAGAGTCAAACGAATTCGCCTTTGAGGAAAAAGTTGATAAAATAACAAGTTAGTTCATTTACGATATAAATATGGACAATCCACGCAGTTTGGATGATTATATTAACATCATCAGTTCCTACTATTCAATGTACTCAGACAACGCGATTTTCTTCAATCATGAGTTGAATTAGAACACGCCTGAATTTCTGATCAATGTTATTAAAAATGATTTCATTGAAACCTAAAAGAAATACAATTTCTCAATGTATCAGTTTATGCTATATCTTATCACTGACTTGCATTATATTAAGTTATAAGACAAAACTATGCGAAACACAAACACTGTTTGCTATATTATTCCACGAATACAGACGATGCAAGATAACATCGAAAAGATGATCGTTGGGTTCTTGAAAAACTTGTACGTGGCGAAACTTGAACAAAATACCAGTAATAACCTGATTCTCATGAATACTATCAATTCCATTTCGTACATAGAATAGTAAATCAAAAAACTCCACCAGGCCAGATCAATCGTTCTAAAAAGAGAAAATCTATCTTAAGACCACATAAATTAAATTGCCGCCGAACTATATCGAAGCTTGCGCGTAACTTATGGTTTACCTCTAATCTAGCTTGGTAAAAACATTGATTAACGTAGGCGTCTTCTGGCAATTTGCGACACGTACGCAGGAACTTAAACAAAGTACCAAGATTCGATATTGATGTAGATCGAATCCCTTCCCAGATGTGGAGGGGTCTACAAAAATGACCCTTCCTACAAGCTGCAGCGCCACTCTTCATTCAAGGACTAATTCGAGTGGGAGCAGCCGCACGAGGATTTCATCAAGAACGATCAATACGAGCAGCTTGTTATAGATAAATCTGATAATCTTAGCAAAACAACGAAATTAAGTGCAAAGCAGAAGTTCGTGGCTTTCATGAAAGACTTTAAGCAAAAATCGCTGTTGGCTTACATTTGGACGTTCATAGTTATTTTTATCCTGTCAGCTTCTTCTCTCTTGCTGGGTAAACTCAAGTAGGCTTCTTACCAAATCGAGGTGATAACTTACGGAATCGAGCAGAGCCTGTCTGAAAACCTGCTGCGCATGAACAACCTGGGTCAGAGCCTGTTGCTAACGAGCCTTAAAAGCAACTACACACAGTAAAACAACCCAGAGTACCTCACTACGAAGTACGCCTCGTTCATCCGCGGTAGCGACAAGCTGTTTTAGTCTTACGTGTACCTCAAATCGGCACTCACTGGGCAGAACACCTCCGAGATATACGAGAGCGAATCCAAAGCCTAAGGGAACTTCAAGTTCAACCTCACTCAAATCATGAACGGGGTGGACGACAATCGGATTTAATGCTCTATAATTAATTACGATAAACAAATTGTATAAAAATTAAATAGTTTAAGATATAGTTTTAAATACAACTTTTAAACATTTAAAAATTAAAATAATGTTTACAATGATACAAAATTATAAAATATAAGTATTGTTTTTACATAAAAATTTTATTAACTAACAACAACTTTTATAGAAGGTAAGGAAATTACAGCCACACTGCCAGAAATAATGCTTGTCTATGTAGAATTACTATCATGCTATAGTTAATAACTTATTTAATTATTACAACTAAAAATGGAAAACCCAGATTTTGAAACAATTATCGGCAAAATATAAGATTTACATCTTTCTTACACTTCGATTGTTTATCCATCGTTTTAATTCGTGATGGAGTTAGTTCATCGGTAATATGTAAAATCCATAATGATATTTGTTTGTTTTTCAGTAATTTTGACCTGGATTGTATTCTATTTCGCGTTCAAATCGATTTCCTACAAATACGTGGACAAACTAATCGTTTCGAACATAGACAAAGGCAGCATCATCCAGATGGTGTCCAACCTCAGCACACAGAAGATAGAAATGCTTCTGTAGTCGTACAAAACTTCGCTACGGCAGTCCAAAAAATCAGAAGGCAACACGATTAATCATTCTGTGGCCGAAAACGAAAACCAAGTAGTGAGCCCAGATGTGTTCTCTTTGCTACAAAAGATGCACAAAGTTGTTCTCCAGCCCAAACTGGACTATTTGATATTCATCATTATGATTGCTTTTATATTTCTAATGGGGAAAATATGCTTATAAACATAAATAATTGATTTGGCAAGTAATCCAACAATTTTTTCAATAGAAAATCGTTTTGAAAATGTAAACTTTTAGCCAAAATTTTTAATTCCAGAGTTTTAGTTTAAAGATGTCGCAAGTACTAAATATGGTGTTGAAAATCTTTACTAATACTATTCATAAAGTGTTAATATTTAACATCCATTGTAATAATTATTGTACTACTCGGTAAATTGGATGGAGTATTTTAGTTAAAACTTATTAGATTCAACTAACTTAGAATATTTTAAAGCTTTACCATATTCAAGTATACTATAATTGTATAATTTTATAAATACATGTACACAAATTGATATCGACATTAAATAGTAAATAATATTGCATATTTAATCCTTATACACAAAATTAAATTAAATGGTATTACAAATTATAAACACAGATAACGGACAACTAATTTAATCAAACTTCATGTTTGACGTCCAATATTTTAATAACCATTTAAGTACAGATATTTCTAATTGGAAGTTAGAAGATGCAGTTGTATATTTAAATAAACATATGATGTAGATAAAAAACAACTTTATATAATGGTTCTTGCTATATTTATTTTATTTAATTGTAACATTCGTGTTATCAATATTTTTGATATTTTGGATAGTAAAATATATTTTTTAAGTTCACAACAACTAATGGGACGAAAACTCAGCAATATTATCGAAAATTTCAATACAAATCTGGAAGCCGTTATACTATTTATGTGTTATATTTCTTATAATCAATTTAGTTTTAATAATCAACAACATTACACATCTTTCTATTTTTTACTACAATAGACAATAAAATCGGTCGTTATTTATTTCATTATAAAATTATTATAATCCAATATTAAGTTTTATCATTTTGATTTTGTCTTCGATATTGGTGACCTGCTACCAGCACACAACGTTGAACGTGCTCAGCTCTCTGGGGGTGCCTTCCACGCCACAAAAGATGTTCAGCATGCCGTACTACTTGAGACAGCAGAAGCAGAGCGTTCGCTTGGTCTTCCTCCAGATTCTGAGTTTCGTCTACGTTGCAGTTGCGTCGCTGGTGATTATTATTAATCTCGGAAACCCGCCAAGCAGGCTCGGAACCGACTTGTCGCAGGCGGTGTCTGCCCTCAACCACCAGGGCGGCTCGCTGCTCCAGAAAATAGCCATGACCGGAAGGACGCACGCGAACTACGACGACCACTTCACTCAGAAAGTCCAGCTGCTCTCCAAAATACTAAGAGACACCTGGCCCAACCGTGAGATCAACCTGAAGGCGTACGTCAACGTGTCATCCGACTTCGTGATCAACCAGCTGGTGGACGCCAGGTGGAAGTCCAGCCTGAGTCCGTTCCAAAACCTGGCCACGCTGTCCTACGAGCTAGCCAACCCGCCTTCCATCGTTTACGGGAACTGCAACTTCAGCGTCTTCTAGCAGCTGAAACCCCCACGAACCATGAAGCTAGGCCCGCATCTGTTTGAGAACGACGACCAGCTATCCAAGGTCACCATCAAGGGCGCGTTCTCCCAGCTAATCGCGCTACAGGCCCTCGTGAAAGGCCCAGACATCCCGCGCGATATAGTGAAGCAGCTGAGCCCAGACGGAACAGCTGCCTCGTTCTACGAAACCGCGTCGCGCCAACTGAACATCGGAGCTTCCTACTTGCGGCTGATAACCACCGACCTGCCGCTTCTGTATGACATCATGAACAACGAGGCATACCAGCTCCTGTTTGACCAGACCTCCGAGCTGGAGACTACTCAGAACGCGGCGATCATTATAGGTCTGGTTTTAAACATCGTGCTCTTCTTGGCCTTCGTCATCCTGAACGCAAATGTGAAGGGCTTCATCAAAGAGCGCCTCCAGAGAAACAACCAGTTCGTCAGCCTCTTCTTGAAGCGCATCATGGGCGTGAAACGACTCGAGTGAGAATATTATAAATGTGTCACGAAAGAAAATAGGTTTAGGAAGATTAATATCAATAATATTATTAATTACTTAGTATTCATGAATTCCATATAATTACTATATTTCGAATGAATGAAAAGTTTATACTTCACCGTTGAAAGATTACACAATTACTTAAGACAAAATTCAAATGGGTGTTTGAGATGTAACAAAATATGATATTACGCGGTTATGTTCTGGTTTGAAGTCCGGTTAATTTTTCTTCGTGAACTTGACTATTAACTACAGATCGCATTTCTGATGTTCCATTATAACTATAGCCGAGCTATTGAGTAAAAGAAGAATGCGTAAGAAGTAGAACTACACAATTAAACAACACGGTAGTGTCTACCCGATCCCTGAAACGAGATTGTATTTTAAATGCGTGAACACGCTGTATTTTACATTATATAACAATAAGACAACCGATGCTATCGTAACAGCATTCATACCCAGTGCAATGCTGTTGTGTATAATAATTGTGATCAAACTCATTAAATCTAATAACTCTGGCTTAATTCGGAGAATTTGAGCGAACTAATTATACACCACTCCATTCAAACAACAAATGAAGATGAGCAATTCCTTTTTCTCGGGATTCCAATTTCTTCACAAGAACACAAAAATCAACATCTCGCTAATGCTGGTGATATACACGATGGTTGAGCTTAGCGCTCTTCCGTATGTCCTAATGTACGACGTAGTAGATTAACCTTCAAATTCGCAACAAGCAGTTTTGCGCTTCATTATGTTTCCATGGAATGACTATTATAACAACGCGTCGATATACCAAAATTTTACATTGTATTTGTAAGCCATAGCTTTTGCAGTCGGGCCACTTATAATTTTGTATCTTATTCAATAGTATGGCTAACGTCAGAGAACGTCCTACAAATAAATAGTAAAAACATCTTTGCATTTATTAGAACTTGGGTGCGTTTGTCTATACATGTATTGTGTAAATCCGCTCTATTTGGGAATAGGCCAGTATTTAACGTAAATATTAATCACAAATACATATTCTGTAATAATTAAAATAATACACACCATCATAGCTGCAGTAACACTCATCTCCATGTTGATTGGATAAATACTCTTTTTGATTTCATACTAAGAAGCTAATTTGGTAAGATCCTATAACCTAAAATTGCCACATTTCTTTATTCCCATCAAGACCTTCATTCTTTTCGAAATATGTTTGTCTTTCTTTGCCAACGGAAACAGATATGTCATCTAAATTCCAATTTTCGTGTTTTGTTTGTGCTATATTTTTTACATGAGCAAAATAAAGTTATTTGCATATATTCGGAACCAATAGTGGATCTATACGTTAGTTATATTTCAGCTTTTATTCACTTTGTAATCTTCGTTTTTAAATTTTGCATTGCCTACGAAAACAGAATTAGAGGGGCAAGGCCCGTTGAAAACGTTATTCATTATTTTAGATATGGTGGTGGCGTACTTACTGTATCTAAAACAACAACGCCCTTGTATGCAGTCTTTGTTGAATGAGTTAAAATTTAAAACGGGAAAAAACCTTAAACAACACCACGACGACAAAGTGCTAATAAACTACAGCATTACAAAAGATATGTGTTTAAACATGGCAGCATTTTATGGCCCAGAGTTTATAGGTGTGTTGAATAACGAATAAAAAGACTTGTTGGGCGATACTACTCCAGTTTAGCTATCAGAAGCGGAAATAAAACTATATATTACTCGTGTGTAAAAAGCAGAGCAATAAATGGAGGAGTTTAAGCTTTTGTATGAAAATATATACTCAAACATATTCTACAGTTATGCGTGTGTTGGACAAACTCTAGAGACCTTAACTCTGCTAGATATAGAAGAGGCAATGCCGATACCGTCTATACTCAGCTATATATCAACGTGGAAGACTCCTTACGACGCGTTTGCAAGTGTTTTAAATCTGATTCAAGAAGTGGATACAATAGACAAAATGCTACAGTTTGAGGGTGTAAAGTACTAGTCCATTTATGATAGTTGTTGCACTTCTTCAGAAGTGGATGCTACGTTATTCAATATTCTACAAAGAAATTGCATTGATGTAAAATCTCTACTTACTAAAATAAATAAAATGAATAATCTGGACCAACGAGTGAAAAAGGGCGATGAATCAAATGCTGCGGAACAAGCGCTGTGGAACAATAACTACCAGAAACCCAGCGATCAAAAGGTGCATGGTATGTTTTGCGTCTTGGATCACAAAGATTTTACAGAAAATAAATACTTATTTAAACACGTTGAAAGTTAAGTTGACAAAAAATCTGTCATGTTTTGCTACATTCCTTCTTTTACAAGTAAATCTGCGATAACTGGAAACATACACAGGTTGTCATTTGCGAATGACCAATCTTCTATGAAAACAGCATAGCTCAGAAAAGTCAAAATTTTGAGTCTTATAAGTTTGTCGAGAATTATATTCCCACTCAATTCTCTAATTGATAAAAAGTTTAAATTCCCTTTAGTTAACTAGTACAAGTTCACAATTTCCAAGTAATAGCCAACAAGAATCACAAAACAAATCAAAACATCATACCTAAGTCACTATGAAATGCGCGTCGTTAGCAGATAAAAGTCGCTGTATAACTCTCGGTTTTTGTACAATATTGCACCAATATTGCTAAATGCCTAGTAGTTTAACAATGTTAACAACAGCACACTGCAAAACATATTAGTTGAGTATTTTATATACAAGTTTTCTACAACCAAGACTTCTTCACAAAGGATTCAGCGCTATTTCGATACATACTACAACAACAAGCTAAATGCCTTTTAGAAAATACAGCTGTGTTGCGATCCTGAAAAAATAGATCCTGCAAAAAAAGAACAATCTAAACTGAATGTAAACCACAATATGAATAATCAAATAGCTTAAAACGCAGTGACAGTTATAATTGGATGTGGGTCCATCGATAACAGATGCGCAAAAGTAGATTAGATCTTCACTCAACTAACTTTGAATTAACACTATGTTATCAATGACCATTACGAACCCATGTTTTATGGATATATCGACTATATGCTAAGAAAATACAGACTGATCCACATGAACATTGAAAACAAGCAACTGTATTAGATTATTCAGTTCTTAGAAGAATTGTAAGAATACCTCAAGCTGATTCACAATTCTTGCAAAATAAACATTCAACAAATGCAGAAAATAAAAGAAGTGTTATTTAAGTTTTTAGAAAAGTACCACGTTCTTATGTAAGACCTAATATCGGTTAAGTCTAAAAATAAATTTGAAACTGACTAATTGCAATTGATACACTTGTTTAAAAAATAAAAATAAAACTAAAATGAAGAAGACGAACAAGCTTATGATGAGTGTTTATATGAATCAGTTTAAACCCTGTTCACTGAGCTGTCTGTAAATATATCTATGTCAAAAATCCTAAACCAATATTAGCTGCCCAAGATATCCAATCTCAGTTACACGCTTGAACAATTCACTGTCGAACAATATTACGACGAAGAACACAAAATACTGAATCCGATCAAACCAAATTCATATATTTCAACTGCACTGTAAGGTCTTCACGTTATAAATGTAATGCTCACCACAACGTTCCACAACATTGACCATACAGAAGAGCAGGAAGATTCGATTGAAACCTCTTTTGTAACAAGTTCTAAAAAATCTCAAGAGTCAAACGAATTCGCCTTTGAGGAAAAAGTTGATAAAATAACAAGTTAGTTCATTTACGATATAAATATGGACAATCCACGCAGTTTGGATGATTATATTAACATCATCAGTTCCTACTATTCAATGTACTCAGACAACGCGATTTTCTTCAATCATGAGTTGAATTAGAACACGCCTGAATTTCTGATCAATGTTATTAAAAATGATTTCATTGAAACCTAAAAGAAATACAATTTCTCAATGTATCAGTTTATGCTATATCTTATCACTGACTTGCATTATATTAAGTTATAAGACAAAACTATGCGAAACACAAACACTGTTTGCTATATTATTCCACGAATACAGACGATGCAAGATAACATCGAAAAGATGATCGTTGGGTTCTTGAAAAACTTGTACGTGGCGAAACTTGAACAAAATACCAGTAATAACCTGATTCTCATGAATACTATCAATTCCATTTCGTACATAGAATAGTAAATCAAAAAACTCCACCAGGCCAGATCAATCGTTCTAAAAAGAGAAAATCTATCTTAAGACCACATAAATTAAATTGCCGCCGAACTATATCGAAGCTTGCGCGTAACTTATGGTTTACCTCTAATCTAGCTTGGTAAAAACATTGATTAACGTAGGCGTCTTCTGGCAATTTGCGACACGTACGCAGGAACTTAAACAAAGTACCAAGATTCGATATTGATGTAGATCGAATCCCTTCCCAGATGTGGAGGGGTCTACAAAAATGACCCTTCCTACAAGCTGCAGCGCCACTCTTCATTCAAGGACTAATTCGAGTGGGAGCAGCCGCACGAGGATTTCATCAAGAACGATCAATACGAGCAGCTTGTTATAGATAAATCTGATAATCTTAGCAAAACAACGAAATTAAGTGCAAAGCAGAAGTTCGTGGCTTTCATGAAAGACTTTAAGCAAAAATCGCTGTTGGCTTACATTTGGACGTTCATAGTTATTTTTATCCTGTCAGCTTCTTCTCTCTTGCTGGGTAAACTCAAGCAGGCTTCTTACCAAATCGAGGTGATAACTTACGGAATCGAGCAGAGCCTGTCTGAAAACCTGCTGCGCATGAACAACCTGGGTCAGAGCCTGTTGCTAACGAGCCTTAAAAGCAACTACACACAGTAAAACAACCCAGAGTACCTCACTACGAAGTACGCCTCGTTCATCCGCGGTAGCGACAAGCTGTTTTAGTCTTACGTGTACCTCAAATCGGCACTCACTGGGCAGAACACCTCCGAGATATACGAGAGCGAATCCAAAGCCTAAGGGAACTTCAAGTTCAACCTCACTCAAATCATGAACGGGGTGGACGACAATCGGATTTAATGCTCTATAATTAATTACGATAAACAAATTGTATAAAAATTAAATAGTTTAAGATATAGTTTTAAATACAACTTTTAAACATTTAAAAATTAAAATAATGTTTACAATGATACAAAATTATAAAATATAAGTATTGTTTTTACATAAAAATTTTATTAACTAACAACAACTTTTATAGAAGGTAAGGAAATTACAGCCACACTGCCAGAAATAATGCTTGTCTATGTAGAATTACTATCATGCTATAGTTAATAACTTATTTAATTATTACAACTAAAAATGGAAAACCCAGATTTTGAAACAATTATCGGCAAAATATAAGATTTACATCTTTCTTACACTTCGATTGTTTATCCATCGTTTTAATTCGTGATGGAGTTAGTTCATCGGTAATATGTAAAATCCATAATGATATTTGTTTGTTTTTCAGTAATTTTGACCTGGATTGTATTCTATTTCGCGTTCAAATCGATTTCCTACAAATACGTGGACAAACTAATCGTTTCGAACATAGACAAAGGCAGCATCATCCAGATGGTGTCCAACCTCAGCACACAGAAGATAGAAATGCTTCTGTAGTCGTACAAAACTTCGCTACGGCAGTCCAAAAAATCAGAAGGCAACACGATTAATCATTCTGTGGCCGAAAACGAAAACCAAGTAGTGAGCCCAGATGTGTTCTCTTTGCTACAAAAGATGCACAAAGTTGTTCTCCAGCCCAAACTGGACTATTTGATATACATTATATTAGTAGGGTTTGGTTTTTATGTTGCGGCGATTAACTTCAACAATTTGATTGATCCCAAAAGTAAACCTACCATATATACTTTAGAAAATAGATTTGAAAATATGCTTTAATAACCTGTAAATTTGATTCCAGATTAATTTTACGATTCCATAGATAAAAAATATGGGACTTATAATCTGTATCAATATACACCATAAGTATCATAGTTATAACATCCAATATAATAATAAATATATTATGTTGCAAATTGGATAGAATATTTTAGCTTATACTAATTAAACACAACAAATTTGAATAATTTTAAAGCTTTACCATATTCAAGTCTCTTTCAATTATATAATTATGCGTAAACGAATTGTAAGCAATTAAATTAGACCTAAATATTATAATTTTAGGTTTATATTAAGTCGATGTATACAAAAGTTAATTAAATAGTAACATAGGTATTTTAAGCTAACAAAGGCATATTATTACCTACTAATTATTTATAAAGTATTAATTTATTTTATAATATATTCACTGTTGATATTACTAATTGGAATTTACATGATACCATCAATTTTGTTAACCAGAATATTGTTAAGTACTAGAATAATTTTAACATCTTTTTTAGTATACTAACAATTTACCAAATTATTTCTTTTGTAATTTCAATATATTTAGTTATATGGATTATTAAATATATATTTAAAGTTCACAACAACTAATGGGATGAAAATTCGGCAATACTGTCAAAAATATCTATTTAAATCTGGAAACCTCTATATTATTTGTGCATAATCTTTTTATTATATAATGCAATTTTGATAGTTTATTACCAAGTTTAATACTCGGAATTTCTTTCTAACTAATTATAAGATTAGTTGATATTCAAAGGTCTTGGATCTTGGTAAGGTTCCGTTTAAAACTTTATGATTTTGATTTTGTCTTCGATATTGGTGACCTGCTACCAGCACACAACGTTGAACGTGCTCAGCTCTCTGGGGGTGCCTTCCACGCCACAAAAGATGTTCAGCATGCCGTACTACTTGAGACAGCAGAAGCAGAGCGTTCGCTTGGTCTTCCTCCAGATTCTGAGTTTCGTCTACGTTGCAGTTGCGTCGCTGGTGATTATTATTAATCTCGGAAACCCGCCAAGCAGGCTCGGAACCGACTTGTCGCAGGCGGTGTCTGCCCTCAACCACCAGGGCGGCTCGCTGCTCCAGAAAATAGCCATGACCGGAAGGACGCACGCGAACTACGACGACCACTTCACTCAGAAAGTCCAGCTGCTCTCCAAAATACTAAGAGACACCTGGCCCAACCGTGAGATCAACCTGAAGGCGTACGTCAACGTGTCATCCGACTTCGTGATCAACCAGCTGGTGGACGCCAGGTGGAAGTCCAGCCTGAGTCCGTTCCAAAACCTGGCCACGCTGTCCTACGAGCTAGCCAACCCGCCTTCCATCGTTTACGGGAACTGCAACTTCAGCGTCTTCTAGCAGCTGAAACCCCCACGAACCATGAAGCTAGGCCCGCATCTGTTTGAGAACGACGACCAGCTATCCAAGGTCACCATCAAGGGCGCGTTCTCCCAGCTAATCGCGCTACAGGCCCTCGTGAAAGGCCCAGACATCCCGCGCGATATAGTGAAGCAGCTGAGCCCAGACGGAACAGCTGCCTCGTTCTACGAAACCGCGTCGCGCCAACTGAACATCGGAGCTTCCTACTTGCGGCTGATAACCACCGACCTGCCGCTTCTGTATGACATCATGAACAACGAGGCATACCAGCTCCTGTTTGACCAGACCTCCGAGCTGGAGACTACTCAGAACGCGGCGATCATTATAGGTCTGGTTTTAAACATCGTGCTCTTCTTGGCCTTCGTCATCCTGAACGCAAATGTGAAGGGCTTCATCAAAGAGCGCCTCCAGAGAAACAACCAGTTCGTCAGCCTCTTCTTGAAGCGCATCATGGGCGTGAAACGACTCGAGTGAGAATATTATAAATGTGTCACGAAAGAAAATAGGTTTAGGAAGATTAATATCAATAATATTATTAATAACTTAGTATTCATGAATTCCATATAATTACTATATTTCGAATGAATGAAAAGTTTATACTTCACCGTTGAAAGATTACACAATTACTTCAGATAAAATTCAAATGGGTGTTTGAGATATAACAAAATATGATATTACGTGGCTATGTTCTGGTTTGAAGTCCGGTTAATTTTTCTTCGTGAACTTGACTATTTACTACAGATCGCATTTCTGATGTTCCGTTATAACTATAGCCGAGCTATTGAGTAAGAGAAGACTGCGTAAGAAGTAGAACTACACAACTAAACAACACGGTAGTGTCTACCCGATCCCTGAAACGAGATTGTATTTTAAATGCGTGAACAAGCTTATTTTACATTATATAACAATAAGACAACCGATGCTATCGTAACAGCATTCATACCCAGTGCAATGCTGTTGTGTATAATAATTGTGATCAAACTCATTAAATCTAATAACTCTGGCTTAATTCAGAGAATTTGATTAACTGAATACGAAAAATAACTGTTTCAAATTGGATAACTGAAGTTGATCATGTTACTAAAATCCATATATTTATATGTATATTTATATGCAATAAATAATTTCATCACACTAAAAATTACATCTTTAATGGAACTAATGTAGTACGTATAATAAATAGAATGAATTTATATTGACATATACAATTCTCAATATCCAACATTCTAAATAGCTATATTCACAAACCACGAGAATTATTAAAGTATATATTATTTTTACTTGGCTATGGTAAAATAACTAGTATATATTTATATATTGCGTTTAGATGTATTATTGGATGTAGTTAGTTTAGAAATCTTTATGTTGATAACAACTTTCGGGTAAGTTTGTTAGATATAATTAATATATATTTAAATGCAATATATAAATATTTTACTATATTGTTTGATATTATACTCTATACCTGATACATAATTACTTACTAATGATATGTGAGTAATTTTTATTGTATATTGATTCAAATTTTAATTAATAGGTAATATTTATTTTGATTATTATCGCCAATCATTTTAAAAATAAATACATGTACAATCTGTCTATATATACGTTTCAAAAATATTTTTGAAATATTAATAATTTGTGTCTAATATTAATAACACAGTAATAACACGATAAAGTATAAAACAATACTATCATTTCTGAATTGATATAATTTGATGACATCTCAAATAATTAACACTGAAAATGTGGGGTCCGTTATGTACAGGAGTAAAGAACGCGTTAAAATGAATGTATCGTTTTTTAATGTTTCTTGTGATTGAAGTAATTGATTATTGAGTGGATGTTTTTGAGATGTACTAAAAGAGTGAGCCGATATATAAATATACTTTACTGAGTGGGCATAAATGACGGGTTGAGCCCGTTTTGAAAGTGGAAACACTGGTGTGCGAGAGCCTATGTTTTGCTTTTGAAAGTCTCACAGTCGTTCGTTTGTGCCGTCTCGAGGAAGTGAAATGAATATATATATATGAATATATATATATGTCTTATTTCGTTTTATGTCTATATACACGGCACAGAAATGTGTAACTAAGTTTGGATTTGTGGATTGTCATGATTTATGAGATGAAGATGGAATGATTAAATTGAGCCTTAGTACTGATGATAAGGTTACAGTTAAGTGAGTCATTATACGGCACGGAAACAATGGTAAATGTTTGTACATTTTAATAATATTTCAACTTTGTTTTAGTTCTTTTTGTCATTTAACTTCTCTAAAAAAATTAAATACAAAATCTTCAATTTTTTATAAAGACAATGTAAACAATATCTTCTATAATTATGATATATAAATTATTAAATGGAATTCAATAATCTTCTAGTATGTGCGATAAATATTTGTTAGTTGACAATGTTTAATATTAATACTGTCAAAAGCTCAATTATTTGAATAAAATTATTATAAACAAGTAAATATTTTCGGCATAATAGTCTAATCATATGTTTATATATGCTTAAGTAACTAAATCTTCCAATATATAATTGTAAATGTAATAAGTTAGTTAGTTTGCGGTATTTGGCTTCAATTCTTAAAAACAAGATATATTAGATTCAGATATTTATGTAACAATTAACTACTCTATACTTACTGGAGCGTTAATTTGTATGTAATGTAATATAGATATATAGAAATCCCAACTCTAATTTGTGGCGAATGGGGTATAAATTTCAGCTCTAATATTACAATCAATTGATATTATTAAGATATATTAAGTAAATATTTCTTTTAGGTTTACGAGTAATTTTTCATCCGGCTTGGTAAATCATGTTAATCAGTCCATTACAACTTTTACTATATCGGAGTCTATTTTAACTGGGTTTAATAATTTTTCAAGCGTCTCGAATGGATATATTTGTTCTAAATATTTTGTTGACATTTCTATAATGGTATCTCTTTTTTCTGTGTGTGTTGAGAACACTTCTAGATTTGGTTCTTCATAGTTCATTGCAATTTTAACGTAGCCAGAAACACTAACTTGTGCTGATATCTGTAGCAATCTCACTTTTGTTACTTATGGGTTATGCTAACAGTAGCCTAATTTTTCTATATTGCTTCAAAACGCAACTGTTATTTGTAAATACCCTTTTATTTATAGTGCATCATTTAATTCTTGTGAGTGCGATTATGGTTATTTTTTGAACCTTAGTTATTGTATTAACATCGTGTAGCAGTTTTCTATGACTTAAAAGAACGCTACTAACCTCGAAATCTCCCTAAGAACTGACATATAAAGAACAGAAATTGAGCTTAAATCCACCTTATTCGATTTAGAATTATTAATCGTGTCCAATATATCTGTACTGGCTTACAATATGGACAAGAACAATGAATTAATAAACGAGAACATTATCAGTGTTAACGAAACTATTTATAAAAATGTTAACGAATTGATAACATAAAACGCGAATATATTCAGCACACTGACAAATTTAATCGAAAATTAACATATTATATCTAATAATTACCTAAGCAACGTAAATACAACTTTGAAAAACTAGTTGAACGCACAAAGTGCTTTAATGGCAGATAACCAGTTAAATATTAAAAATAACTTCACGGCGATTATGAACACCATGGCCACTTAATCTTACTTGAAAACCGTTTACGACAGCATAATTGGAACAGTTTCAACGCAAACATATTTAACAAGTGTATACAACAATATTATGACTGCTGTGAACGCGATATCTTAAGCATAAAATCCTTGCAAAACATGGATTGGTTCAATCAATGAGAATGGATTATGTAAATGTTCATACAAAGGAGATAATAAATATTGTCCTAATTTCAATAGTTGTTGCGAATTTATTTTGACTAGAGTGGGATACTACCAGTAGTATCGCCATGATATAGCTTGCGCAAATGGGATATTCTAAAGTGGATAAACTAATCAGGTTGAAGCTGACTCTTATGTCAACGCTAATAATATATGTGGTGGTGCTAAATATTATACAAATCTGTGATACGTTATATATTATGTGTAATCGATTAAATTAATACTAATTTATATTATTTTAAAGTAATTCTATAATAAAAATAACAATGAATGATGCTGCCTATCAACAAATGAATATATTCATTTCAAGACAGCACAAACAGACCTTATAAAGACTTTCAAAAGCTTTGTTTGTCTAATGTCCATGATTATTTGATTCTTAATTTGAATCCAGAAAATCTGAACTCTCCATAAATGCACTATCTTAAGCCTATACCTCAAGCATACAGAAAGAGATGCACTATACGCATCTGGGTGGTATTAAAGCACGAAACGCTGGCGGTTTCTGAGTAACCTTCGACAATTGAAGACTTGGAACATGAGTGAAAATAAATTAATACAATATAATATTTAATTAAAATTTTTGAACAGTGAAAAACGATAAACAAAAAAATGTACAATCTGTCTATATATACGTTTCAAAAATATTTTTGAAATATTAATAATTTGTGTCTAATATTAATAACACGAACAGTAATAATTATAGGTCTGGTTTTAAACGTCGTGCTCTTTCTGGCCTTCGTCATCCTGAACGCAAATGTGAAGGGCTTCATCAAAGAGCGCCTCCAGAGAAACAACCAGTTCGTCAGCCTCTTCTTGAAGCGCATCATGGGCGTGAAACGACTCGAGTGAGAATATTATAAAGGTATCACGAAAGAAAATAGGTTTAGGAAGATTAATATCTATAAGATTATTAACTACTTAGTATTCATGAATTCCACATAATTATTATATTTCGAATGAATGAAAAGTTTATACTTCACCGTTGAAAGATTACACAATTACTTCAGATAAAATTCAAATGGGTGTTTGAGATGTAACAAAATATGATATTACGTGGCTATGTTCTGGTTTGAAGTCCGGTTAATTTTTCTTCGTGAACTTGACTATTTACTACAGATCGCATTTCTGATGTTCCGTTATAACTATAGCCGAGCTATTGAGTAAGAGAAGACTGCGTAAGAAGTAGAACTACACAACTAAACAACACGGTAGTGTCTACCCGATCCCTGAAACGAGATTGTATTTTAAATGCGTGAACAAGCTTATTTTACATTATATAACAATAAGACAACCGATGCTATCGTAACAGCATTCATACCCAGTGCAATGCTGTTGTGTATAATAATTGTGATCAAACTCATTAAATCTAATAACTCTGGCTTAATTCAGAGAATTTGATTAACTGAATACGAAAAATAACTGTTTCAAATTGGATAACTGAAGTTGATCATGTTACTAAAATCCATATATTTATATGTATATTTATATGCAATAAATAATTTCATCACACTAAAAATTACATCTTTAATGGAACTAATGTAGTACGTATAATAAATAGAATGAATTTATATTGACATATACAATTCTCAATATCCAACATTCTAAATAGCTATATTCACAAACCACGAGAATTATTAAAGTATATATTATTTTTACTTGGCTATGGTAAAATAACTAGTATATATTTATATATTGCGTTTAGATGTATTATTGGATGTAGTTAGTTTAGAAATCTTTATGTTGATAACAACTTTCGGGTAAGTTTGTTAGATATAATTAATATATATTTAAATGCAATATATAAATATTTTACTATATTGTTTGATATTATACTCTATACCTGATACATAATTACTTACTAATGATATGTGAGTAATTTTTATTGTATATTGATTCAAATTTTAATTAATAGGTAATATTTATTTTGATTATTATCGCCAATCATTTTAAAAATAAATACATGTACAATCTGTCTATATATACGTTTCAAAAATATTTTTGAAATATTAATAATTTGTGTCTAATATTAATAACACAGTAATAACACGATAAAGTATAAAACAATACTATCATTTCTGAATTGATATAATTTGATGACATCTCAAATAATTAACACTGAAAATGTGGGGTCCGTTATGTACAGGAGTAAAGAACGCGTTAAAATGAATGTATCGTTTTTTAATGTTTCTTGTGATTGAAGTAATTGATTATTGAGTGGATGTTTTTGAGATGTACTAAAAGAGTGAGCCGATATATAAATATACTTTACTGAGTGGGCATAAATGACGGGTTGAGCCCGTTTTGAAAGTGGAAACACTGGTGTGCGAGAGCCCATGTTTTGCTTTCGAAAGTCTCACAGTCGTTCATTTGTGCCGTCTCGAGGAAGTGAAATGAATATATATATATATATATGTGTGTCTTATTTCGTTTTATGTCTATATACACGGCACAGAAATGTGTAACTAAGTTTGGATTTGTGGATTGTCATGATTTATGAGATGAAGATGGAATGATTAAATTGAGCCTTAGTACTGATGATAAGGTTACAGTTAAGTGAGTCATTATACGGCACGGAAACAATGGTAAATGTTTGTACATTTTAATAATATTTCAACTTTGTTTTAGTTCTTTTTGTCATTTAACTTCTCTAAAAAAATTAAATACAAAATCTTCAATTTTTTATAAAGACAATGTAAACAATATCTTCTATAATTATGATATATAAATTATTAAATGGAATTCAATAATCTTCTAGTATGTGCGATAAATATTTGTTAGTTGACAATGTTTAATATTAATACTGTCAAAAGCTCAATTATTTGAATAAAATTATTATAAACAAGTAAATATTTTCGGCATAATAGTCTAATCATATGTTTATATATGCTTAAGTAACTAAATCTTCCAATATATAATTGTAAATGTAATAAGTTAGTTAGTTTGCGGTATTTGGCTTCAATTCTTAAAAACAAGATATATTAGATTCAGATATTTATGTAACAATTAACTACTCTATACTTACTGGAGCGTTAATTTGTATGTAATGTAATAGATATATAGAAATCCCAACTCTAATTTGTGGCGAATAGGTATAAATTTCGGCTCTAATATTGCAATCAATTGATATTATTAAGATATATTAAGTAAATATTTCTTTTAGGTTTTGATAGTAATTTTCATCCGGCTTGGTAAATCATGTTGTCAGTCCATTACAACTTTTTACTATATCCAGGTCTATTTTAACTGGGTTTTAATAATTTTCAAGCGTCTCGAATGGATACATTTGTTCTAAATATTTTGTTGACATTTTCTATAATGATATCTCTTTTCTGTGTGTTGAAGAACACTTCTAAGATTTGGTTCTTCATAGTTCTTCATTTAATTTTTAACGTAGCCAACACTCTTGTGCGGTATCTGTAAGCAATCTACTTTTGTTACTTATGGGTTGTGCTAACAGTAGTAATTTTTATGTGCTTCAAAGAAACACCCAACTGTTATTTGTAAATACCCTTTTATTTATAGTGCATCATTTAATTCTTGTGAGTGCGATTATGGTTATTTTTTGAACCTTAGTTATTGTATTAACATCGATGTGTAGCAGTTTTCTATGACTTAAAGAACGCTACCCAACATCAATCTCCTAAGAACGACATATAAAGAACAAATTGAGCTTAAATCCACCTTATTCGATTTAGAATTCGTAATCGTGTCCAATATATCTGTACTGGCTTACAATATGGTTAAGAACAATGAATTAATAAGCAGAGAACATTATCAGTGTTAACGAAACTGTATAAAAATGTTAACGAATTGATAACATAAAGCACTTGCGAATATATTCAACTGCTGACAAATTTAATCGAAAATTAACATATTATATCTAATAATTGCCTAAGCAGTAAATATAACTTTGAAAAACTAGTTGAACGCACAAAGATGCTGGCGATAAACACGATTAAATATTAAAAATAACACGGCGATTATGAACACCATGGCCGCTTAATCTTGCCGAAGAGCCGTTTACGACAGCATAATTGGAACAGTTTCAGCGCAAACATATTTAACAAAGTGTATACAACAATAATATTATGACTGCTGTGAACGCGATATCTTAAGCATAAAATCTTACCAACATGGATTGGTTCAATCAATGAATGGATTATGTAAATGTTCATACAAAGGAGATAATAAATATTGTCCTAGTACAATAGTTGTTGCGAATTTATTTTGACTGAAATTGAGATACTACCCAGTAGTATCATGCATGATATAACTTGCACCATGGGATATTCTAAAGTGGATAAACTAATGGGGGTTTGAAGCTGACTCTTATGTCAACGCTAATAATATATGTGGTGGTGCTAGAAATATTATACAAATCTGTGATACGTTATATATTATGTGTAATCGAGTTAAATTGTACAATTTATATTATTTTAAAGCCAATTCTATAATAAAAATAACAATGAATGATGCTGCCACCAATAACAAATAGATATAATTCATTTCAGAACAACACAAACAGACCTTATAAAAGACTTTCCAAAAGCTTTGTTTGTCTAATGTCCATGATTATTGATTCTTAATTTGAATCAGAAAATCTGAACTCTCCATAAATGCACTATCTTAACCTATACCTCAAGCATACAGAAAGAAGTGCACTATGCACGCATCTGGGTGGTGATAAAAAGCACGAAACGCTGGCGGTTTCTGAGTAACCTTCGACAATTAGGGCTTGGAACATGAGTGAAAATAAATTAATACAATATAATATTTATTAAAATTTTTGAACAGTGAAAAACGATAACCAAAAAAAAAATGTACAATCTGTCTATATAGATTTCAAAATATTTTTGATATTAATAATTGTGTACAATATTAATAACACGAACAGTAATAAATTATAGGTCTGGTTTTAAACATCGTGCTCTTCTTGGCCTTCGTCATCCTGAACGCAAATGTGAAGGGCTTCATCAAAGAGCGCCTCCAGAGAAACAACCAGTTCGTCAGCCTCTTCTTGAAGCGCATCATGGGCGTGAAACGACTCGAGTGAGAATATTATAAATGTGTCACGAAAGAAAATAGGTTTAGGAAGATTAATATCAATAATATTATTAATTACTTAGTATTCATGAATTCCATATAATTACTATATTTCGAATGAATGAAAAGTTTATACTTCACCGTTGAAAGATTACACAATTACTTCAGATAAAATTCAAATGGGTGTTTGAGATGTAACAAAATATGATATTACGTGGCTATGTTCTGGTTTGAAGTCCGGTTAATTTTTCTTCGTGAACTTGACTATTTACTACAGATCGCATTTCTGATGTTCCGTTATAACTATAGCCGAGCTATTGAGTAAGAGAAGACTGCGTAAGAAGTAGAACTACACAACTAAACAGCACGGTAGTGTCTACCCGATCCCTGAAACGAGATTGTATTTTAAATGCGTGAACAAGCTTATTTTACATTATATAACAATAAGACAACCGATACTATCGTAACAGCATTCATACCCAGTGCAATGCTGTTGTGTATAATAATAGTGATCAAACTCATTAAATCTAATAACTCTGGCTTTATTTGGAGAATTTGATTAACTGAATACGAAAATAACTGTTTCAAATTGGATAACTGAAGTTGATCATGTTACAAAATCCCATATATTTATATGTATATTTATATGCAATAAATAATTTCATCACCTAAAAATTACATCTTTAATGGAACTAATGTATTGCGTATAATAAATAGAATGAATTTATGTTGACATATATAATTCTCAATATCAACATTCTAAATAGCTGTATTCACAAACCAAAATTATTAAAGTATATATTATTTTTGCTGGCTATAGTAAAAGTAACTAGTATATATTTATATATTGCGTTTAAAGATGTATTAATAAGATGTAGTTAGTTTAAATCTTTATGTTGATAACAACTTTCAATTAAGTTTGTTAGATATAATTAATATATATTTAAATGCAATATATAAATATTTTACTTACTATATTGTTTGATATTATATCTATACCTGATACATAGTACTTTACTAATGATAATGAGTAATTTTTATTGTATATTGATTCAGAATCACCCAATTAATAGGTAATATTTATTTTGATTATTATCATAATCATTTAAAAATAAATACATGTACAATCTGTCTATATATAGTTTTTCAAAAATATTTTTGAAATATTAATAATTTGTGTCTAATATGTGCCCACAGTAATAACACGATAAAGTATAAAACAATACTATCATTTCTGAATTGATATAATTTGATGACATCTCAAATAATTAACACTGAAAATGTGGGGTCCGTTATGTACAGGAGTAAAGAACGCGTTAAAATGAATGTATCGTTTTTTAATGTTTCTTGTGATTGAAGTAATTGATTATTGAGTGGATGTTTTTGAGATGTACTAAAAGAGTGAGCCGATATATATATATACTTTACTGAGTGGGCATAAATGACGGGTTGAGCCCGTTTTATACACTTTATAGAACAAGATCTATATGTGAAAAACGATAAACTAAAAAATAAAATATATCAGCCAACGTAGCTGTGCCTCCGTTCCCGCTCTGCCGTTTTATTCTGAATTATTTCAGAGAGTTCTTTTAAGAGATAAGTGTTCTCGTCCTCTTGGGCCACACCACCGGCGACCGCGAACACCTTGAAGTCAATCTCAATTTTGATCATGAACTGGACTATTAAAGCGACATTTCCAACTGCAACCGAAATAATAATCGTGTTCACGTCCGCCACGAGCATCGAAGAGATGAAAAAGATCCCGGCTGATATGGTGAAGAAAAAGCTGAATATTCTGTAGAATATTAGCCTCACCGGAGTCACACGCTTGTTATAACGCAATCCTTAGAGAATCTGGCCCTACTAGCATATTTTTGAGGACGAACAGCAACAACAACCGTCACAAATCGGTATTTTCATCTAACACTGCACAATTCCAGATATTATGTACAATAACGCGGCTATACCTATTAAACCAAAAGAAACGATAGAATCTACATAATACACCGTAGTATCCAATTTCCGTTGTTTATAATCTATCACATCCGTTATTAAATATAAATCAAATGCACACATCGTAATTAAGGCAGCTATGAAACGCATGTACACTGCGATCACTCCATACCATTTCATAATTATAGGTGTGAATACATAATTATTTTACTTTTATTTCTATTTGTTGTATTTTATCTTAATCAGTTGTAAATAAGAATTTCAATCAATTTTTGAAAAATATACCTTTTCCTATTGCCAATGAATACAATTGCCAATAATAGGTTACTGAAATAGATAATAATAAGATAATTTAAATTATTTGTACATTTTGTTTTTTGTATACAAGTAGCCAGTGTTTTCAAATAATTAGTATTATAATCTACTCATAAAAAATATATATAAACGTATCAACAATATTAAGGCTCAATTTAATCATTCCATCTTCATCTCATAAATCATGGCAATCCACAAATCCAAACTAAGTTACACAATAACGCTACCGCAAACTAATCTCAATATCATACCTCATCTTCGGATTGACACTCAATAGCCTCATCAGACAACCTAAGTTAGATCCGCGCTTGAATTAACATAATTGATCTCGGGAGTTATCTTTATAACTATCTTTGGGATAGCTGGTATGAATCTTGGGACTAGAGTATCAGCGGCAACGCTTGACGATTCTAATTTAAAATGGTTAAGTTAGACTAAACAAGGTCATAACTGTTTAATCAATTCTTCACGTTTTTGTGGTGTAAATTTGATTTGCGATCTTTTTATTGTGCGTATAAATATTAATTTATTGTGTTCACTCCAATGTCAGATTCAGAAGATTATCCTCCCGATTTCGACATCCCGTTGAATTAGCAGTTGAACATTGACGGGTTTATATTTGTGGCCGAGCGTGTCGTCGGCCGTGGTTCTTTTGGCATAGTGTATTTGATCAAGTCTCCTGAGTTCCAGCAGCCTTTAGCGCTTAAAATAGTGTTGTAGGACAGAAGGTATAAGAACCGCGAGTTGTAAATTTTGCAGAGGTTGCGTCATCCGAATACGACTATTTTGCGCAAGGGCTTTTTCCAGCCTTCCTCGACAAACGCTGACGACTAGATCCTGTACATAGTGATGGACTACTACCCCGAAACCATCCACTCACTGTATAAATAATATGCTCGTTTGAAGCAGCATGTCCCCCTTGTAATAGTGCGATTAACCCTCTATCAGCTAGCCCGCTCACTGGCTTACCTTCACGCGTAGCACATTACGCACAGAGACATAAAGCCCACGAACGTTCTTTTTGACCCGGGTTCTCTCACTTGTGTCCTCTGCGACTTCGGTTCGGCCAAGTAACTTCAGCCGAACGAACCGAATGTGGCCTACATTTGCTCTCGTTACTACAGGGCTCCGGAACTGGTACTGGGCTCAACCATTTACGACTAAAAAATTGATATCTGGAGCTTCGGGTGCATTATGGCCGAAATATTACTTGGCCAGCCGTTGTTTCCCGGTGAGTCCTCAGTGGATTAGTTCGTAGAGATCGTAAAAGTGCTCGGCGCGCCTAGTTAAGAGGAATTCACTGCCATGAACGCATCACTGCAGAACGTGCGATTCAAAGACGTGAAACCGTACGGGCTGCAGAAAGTGTTCAGGTCCAAGGCGCACGCTGACGCTGTTGACCTAATGGAAAAATGCCTCCAATTCGACCCGAAAAAGAGACCGGAAGCGATTCAAATCATCGGACACCCGTTCTTCGACCAACTCAGAAAACTACCAGAAAACCTGCCCGGAGGCGAACCAGTACCAGAACTATTCGACTTCACAGAAGAAGAAATTCAAGCTGCAGGAGAAGGAATCGTTAAACTCATGAAAACAAGAGAAATCGAAAAAGTTCAAATGGACGAAGACTACTGAGCGACTTTTAACTTTATTAAACAATTCACAGTTAAAATAGGCAATAAAAATACAATTTGATGGTAAAATTAAAGATTTTTGCTTATTAGCCGATATTATATGATTTTAAAAGTCATTCTGTGTTTTTGCTCACAAATGACCTATAACACTATTTAACCAATAATTCTGAATAAATTACACACTCCAATGAATTCATTGTTTTCAAATCCGAACACAAAAGAGGAATTAGAAAATGACCCAATGTTTCCATTGATGTAAATGACTCGTAATACAGATATAGTCAGAAATAATACAGACAATGATTTATAAGTACTGCACTAATTATTCACAGCCGAGTTTGCACCAGAAACTTAAGGAGAAGTATCTAAACTTAAATAAGACTACACCAACTTATCAAAACGTGTAGAAGAACTTTTTAATCTAGCCACTCAAATCAAATATATGTTTGAAAAATAATAACGCAATGATATATTTTAGCCACAACCTGTAGCTAGACAATAATAAGTTAAATACGAATAATAATATTAAAATACTCTAGTCGCCAAGAAACAAAAAGACCCATCAGAGAAAAAGACTGTACAATGGACAGATGCTGAGCATAGTAGATTTTTAGAAGCTCTTGCAATGTACAACAAAAAATAACATCCACAGATATCTTAACACGTTGGAACAAAGGATATGCGACAGTGTATTTCACATTCACAAAAATTTTATCTTAAATTATAGAAAGCTATTAGTGGAGCTACTAACGAGAAATTAAACTTAAATCAACTATAAATGGTTAGAGAAAGTTGGAAAGGTGTCAATATCAGGTTTAATTTCTTAGAAGAGTTTAGAGCTGCATATTCTGACTTACTTATTTAATAAATTGCATTAGTTTATGAAGCATGCAGAAATGTGATAATAACTGCAGATTATGTTGCATCTGTAGATAAAGTAAGTTAAGACACTGTTTATTGGGTATGGAGCTTAGTATGATACTTTTTTGTTTTCATGCACTTTCAATAAATATTTAATTAAAAATGTTGTACAGCTGCTACATGTATATCATTAAATACTATGTAAAAAGATAAAAGAAATATAATGTCTATACATATTTATAATTTCACTGTTCATAATTCCTCTTCATAAACTTCTTCATATTCGTATTCTTCCTCGTCCTCTTCTTCCTCTTGATCGAAATCGTTTTCTACGTTAATTTCTTCTTTGGTTTTAACGAGCCCTTTAATTCCTTCTACAACTTAATTTGTTTGTTCAATAATTAGATTGCTCACAATTTGGTTGCATATCGTTTCAAATACATCCCATTTGTTTTTAAGCGAGCAGAATTTTCCAGCCAGATCATTTTAACTAATGGATTCAATTTGATAATAGCTGTTCAATTTTTGAATTTCCTCAAGGATTGATTTGTTGTAATGAGGAATAGCATATGTTTTCTTCTTTTTCTCAAGCTATTACTTGAAGAAGAGTTCTTTTTCTTTAATTATTTGTTGCAAATGTTTCTTTATTTTATCGTCTCTGTTCACGATAACAACTTGCTCATTAATAATTTAATCATCAATTTAATCCGGAAATTATTGCTTTTAGTACTTCTTCTTTGGCTTTTGTTCTTTTGGTTCTTAAATTTCAAGCTATTATGGGTCAATTCCTTATTATTCTTAATAAATTTCTTATTGTTGATCTTAACATTAGTTTTATTCTCCTTCAATTATTTGCTTACCGGTGATTATGTTAAATTTTACGTCTTTAATAATTTTTTCAGGGCATGGTCTAATAAGATGGTGTTATTCAGCTTGTCTCTGTTACATAGACTTCTCTTGGATGATATCAACTTGTTTTTGTGTGTTCATAATGCCAGATATACACTGGTCAGCGATTATCTCGTGCTCTCCTCGATTCATTGGCATTAGCTTCCTGTAATCCTGAGGTTTCGATTCTGGATATTTCTAATATTTTTATTTTCTTTGAACTTAACGTGGTAGTTACTCTGATAAATTAATTGAGTTTTCAATTTATTGTTTAAGTTCAGGTTTAAGTTGATAGTTTTAACGTCGTCTTAATGTTCTTAAAGGACTTCTTAAGGTGAAGCTTTCACTTACTGTTGTTTTTGTGGTTAATTTTATTGAGCTTTTTTGTTCATAACAAAAGCTGGCTCATCATTTTGAGATTAACTGGCTTAAAATTTCTAATTGTACAGCTCGTCATATGTGTTTGAGAATGCGAGTTGTTCGTCTTTTTTGAGCAATCGTATCACGGGTTATACCTGTGATTTTGTTATTACTGCCTTTTGAGCGTTTTCGAGACCTTTTTTAACAGTAAATAAATCGTTTATTACTTTGAGCTTGTCTTTGTGAGATAAATTTTCCACTGCGTCTTCAATGTGCTTATCCTGCTCTAAAGGCTAGGTTGGTTTTATGTTGTCCATTTTCAGCACTGCTTTCATCCTTTCTAACTCATTTTGTACTTCATTCAGTAATTACTTATGAGCTTCAGGAGTCTTTTCAGCATCAATCGGTACACTAGTTTTAACTCCTATGTTTGTTCCTGGAATCTGATATGGTATATCCTTTGAAACTGGAATCTCAAAAACATTTACCTACTCTTCGTATTGTTAAGGTTTAATAGAGAACTACTTAATTTGCTATTTCTTCTTCGCAATTAAATAAAGTGAAAATGATGGAGGAATTTACATTTCAACAGTGGAGTGGAGAATATCACAATATAAAATATATTATATATTGCAACTATTATCACTCCAAATTTATGTAAATTCAAGTTTAATAACAAGTATTAAAAATGCAGAGACGCATATAACAACTAGAGTTAGATTTATAGACTTCAGAAACTTCTAGAAATGATCTTATAGAGCTCTTAAAGAAAAGATAAACAAGTAATACACTATTTACTGATGGAAACCAGACTTCAAGGTAGGTCACCGTTTTGAATGCAGCTGTATAGGATTTAAAGGAAAAACTCGAGATATCACAACGTTAGCAGGAATAAACCTTGAATGTCAACAAACAATTAGCATCATAATTGAATGCGTATTAAGTACAGTTAAAATAGATGGTGGAGAACTCTAAGAAGCTTGTTGAGGGTAATTAGTAGTTGAAGCGTAATCTTGAAGAGGCCAATCAAAAGTTTTTCAAGGCGTTGAATGATTTCAATGAGGAGAAGTTGTTAACCAACCAGCTTGTGGACATGTAAAATGACATTGTAGTCGAGAACGAGTAGCAGAAGAACCTGAACACTCAGCTTTCGATGGAGAACATGCGTTTCCGCACTGATAACGAGCGCCTTACAAACGAGGTTGCCGAATTGAAGCAAGCTCTGAATCTACGACCACAAACAACTAAAAATCTGGACGTATCTCCAAAATTATCCTCTCAAACTGAATAGCTCGCCCTCGACGACTTGAAGCAGCCGCGAAATCAACCTTTTAATCCAAGTAACCAACCAGGTTAGCAGAGTGGCTAACAGAATCCAAATATAAGGCCTTCGTAAAAAACATTCAATTAATTAACGCTGGAGCAGCCAAAATCCGTCCAGTCTCCAAAATCATTCCAACCAGCCCGTCCTGACAGCCCAAAATCTTCCCTCACTTAAAACCAAATCAACTCACAACATACCAAATTCTCTGAAAACCAAATAACTCTCGAAAAAACAAATCCAAATTCGGCCCAGTCCAAGCTCCTCTCTCAAATTCACACAGTATTGAATAAAGATGCCTAGAGTGATAAATCCATCCAGCAACTACTATCCAAATTCGAAAAACTGTAAAAGTCCCAGACCGAATCGATGCGAATCTCAATCGCGCCGGACGTTAACCTCTCGCAAAAAGAACGGGAAACGATCGAAGAAGAACTGAAACTCATGGACGAACTCGCGAACGAGATGAAAATGCTCGTCATGTGATTTTATGTTTTAATGTTTTGTTTTGTAACTTAACATTATATATTTATTATTTATTTTAATTGAACAATAAAAATTTAAACAATATAAAGTAATTGCAAATGCAATCCACGTATTTAATAATAGAGGGAGTGTATATTTTTAAATATTAATTAAATATTACTGTACATCACACAATTTAAATACAATCATTTTTAACATTTATTTAAATACACCTGATCGAATATGTGATATGAACGGCATGTGATATGAACTTAGTATGAATAATATAAATATACAATAATATACGATGAAAATGCTCGTCATGTGATTTTATGTTTTTATGCTTTATTTTGTTATTTACAGTACATTTCTCTCAATAATTTTAGAAGCTGAAGAGATTGAGCCTGGTGATGATGTTATCTTATTACACTGCCCCAGTACATAATGACATACAAGACTTAGAATATTACTGAATGCTGCTAAACAATATTTCAATAAATGTTTAAACTAATTTTACTGCTAAGAGAGAGCGGTGACCATACTAATTTTTGCATTAATAATGAGAATTAATGTGTAATTTTCTGTATAATTTTGTAATATCGTATAAAACACATTTCCTCACATCAGTTAGACAAAAAATAATTAAGCTTTAACCAAATTGAACTTTGCAGCTTCAATTATAAACGCAAGTCTCTACTGTAAGTAACTATTGTGAGTAGGCCCTAATACAATATTGCTTGGACTTGGACCTTCATAAGCTACTTCGACTACAATATTTGAAATTATGTTTTTTGAAAACTATTTCGACTTGTTATATGATAAAAGTGTACCCCAGAGTGAAAAGGTACAAAATTCAACTTGTTGACGAATAGATATGCAACTTAGCCATTCTATATTATCTGCATTAAGTGATTTTTCATCGTAGTTTAGAAGCCTATACTCTTTCAATTATTCTAATATAGACTTGTCTCATTTATAATATTTATTATTTTATTACATTCATATAATTAGTTAATTAGCATAAATGGCAGTTGATGTAAAATAATTGAATTTGGAATTAATTATACTTTTTACAAATCGTTATAAATATTGATAATAAGATACAATATAATATTTACACTCCAATAGTAAGTAATCATACATATGTTATATTAATGGCAACCAATAAAATTAAAGTAATAAATATATGATTCGTAAGTTATTTGTATATAATCTAAGAATAAATGTGAATAGAATTATTATTCGTTATACCAATTTATGCTATATTCCTAGTAGTATTATATCTAAAATTAAATCTTTAGGAAACAAAAATAGACATTAATTTTGATTAAGTTTTGAATATTTTTATAAAATTAGTTAATTATGAAGCGTTAGGCACTGAGTTGAATCAATATGTTAATTTAGATGAATATTTGTTGTTTTATATGTTAAAAGAATGATAAATACATTATAAATAAATATATATAAATGAATTATGCATGTGCCTATTTTTATTAGGAAATCAAGCATCATTTTTCAAAATTGTAATACATTTGAAGTGTGAAATCTATATTTTATTCGTATTTTTGATTTATTAGTATAATGATATTATAATTTACATGAACCAGTTTCTAACAAAAATTACCCGTCATAAACGAGCGCAATATTTTAAAGCATATATTTGAGTTACAGGTGATATAGTATATAAAACTATGCTGAATAACATCACTTCACAATGAAATAAAATTTCTTCAAAATAACGCTATATTATAATTAAAAACTGAAGCGAGGAATGTCACTATTCTATTTAACTGAAAATTAGTCGAGATATGTCTTTGTATTTGGTTTATTCTCGATCGTTTTAATCTTTCAACTTTGTTTAAAACTTGTAAGAATGACTGTTCTTAAAAATATTTTCTCAAGTAAATATATATCCCACTCACTTAACTTTCGTTTATACTAGTTCGGTCTTCTGTACAGGAACTGTAAGTTCACGCGAATGATCATTAGTTTTAGATACACCTATGTACGTTAGGCGCACCTCCGCAGCCAAGGCAACCAACGACTCGGGTACAAGCATCCAGGGGCGTAACGCGGCTGCTTCGTGCAAGCCGATCTATACGGGAATCCACCTGCGTCGTAAACCATCTGCGTTTCTAAGGAAGCAATAGAGCGGTTGCCGCTTTCCAATCCTGAAGGCTCGTTGATGGCATGCCCTTAGCCATACCGATCCTTGACGGCAGCTCAGCACTTTGAACCGGGGGATTTTACCTTCCGCAACCGATTTGGCCGAGCCGCATCTCAGGAAGTGGGATGCGGCGAGGAACGAGAAGCGCGATCAAATGAACCCATCATCGAACACACTAAACAAAGCTGGTATTTCAGCAATGCCTCTTCAGCTCTAACGTCGAAACGCCAAGCCTAATCGTTCGTTTTCTCAAGTAAATATACTTTTTTACACTGGATAATTACATATATAGTATTATATAATACTGTAAAATATTTCACTCCCAGCTCCTCTTCTGAATTAGTTATAGTTAAAATTAAGCGAAAATTTGATGTTAGCGATATCTCAACAAATCTTGATGTGGTAAAGGTGTAAATAACATATATTTAATATACATATATCTATTGATAACATATCAAAAATTATAAAATTGATCAATTTATGTATCTTTTTTTGTTATATAACAAGTCTATTTCGAATCTTTTAACACGTGCCGAGTAATATCTGGATCTAATATATTTATTACATTAGAGGGGTCAAGAATAAACCCTTCCACGAAACAAACTAGTTCAAACAGCAGTGAACATTAACTTACTGCTGAACTCAGAGAATCATGTCTCTGAAGTCAACGTAAAATCATCAACTGGTGACAGTGTGCATCAAAGGAGGTGTGATTTGAATGAATTTAGTAAGAAATACTATCTTACTGCTCATTAGTGATGTTTGAACTCAAAATTCTATTTTCTGTTAAATTTCATTTTATTAACTATAGAATATGCCCATTTTCCAATTGGTGATACTTGAGCATTACCAAAGATGTCCTGCTTGGATTCTGGTACCTGATTCATTGATGAAATGGAACAACACACAGTTTTATTTCAAAAATGTGGTTCAACTCAGTACTTTTTCTTAATTCAATGAATTAGCAACCGGGCTGTGAAATCCGAACGACCTTGACGACGAGTTAGTGCAGCAACAGTCAAACATACTGAGAATATGAAGAGGTTGAAAAATAATCGTTGTAATACATGTCATTTATATATAGAAAATATTAGGAATTGCAGATTAAAATAATCACATCTCAGTTGGAACACTACGATCAACGCTCTGCTAAGAGTGAAAGAAAAACTTTGATACCATTTATGTTCGATTCAGAGGTGCCTCTACACACAACTTAATTATCTCAAAAAATCAGGCTTTATCAACGCTCTTTATTTGCGTTAAAGAAAAGAGAAGTGAATAATGTTGTTGTAGACATCTCTTATTTCAAAAAATAGAAATATTTTACATCTAATTTGCCATTTTAAAGCTTTACTCTTTAACTCTTTTCGATCTAGAGGGTATCAAAAATTGAAAGCGTCGTTGGATTACTCTAGTTTTAAAATGAGTAAGTTTCTAATTTTGATTTTTAAATATTGTTATAAATGAAGAAATTATCACTCAAAAGTAACGGGGGTACTATAGCGTACCATACACAAATTTATTGAATAACTTTCCTTTAGCATTTGAAGACTAGTTTTAGTAGTCGTTGTGACAAGGCTCTTGAAGATTACAGTTCTTTTAAAAATTAAATCACGTGTGTTATTTGAGTTTCCATGCTCATTGTGATGCGTTTACTAATATTTAGGTTCTTCTGGATTAAATGACAGTATGAAATATATTATTGGTGGTAATGTTGTAAGCAAAAGTCTTAATGAGTCACTCACTTTCTATATCCTTTTTACGCTTGTGCTTGCGCGACCTGCCTTTGGTAGTCTACGTCTCTGCTTTGTCCGGGTTCAATAGTTGACTTGAACAGCCACGGGCTGATTATTTTCTGCCAGACGACCATTACCGCTCCAATTGGGAGCAACAAGAACGACCAGAGCAATTTGGGGTGGAACAAGCTCAAAACCAGGCAGAAGTGGTTCACATAGAGAACGTCGTAGAGATAAGTTAACCAGCCCTTTGTGGACGAGATATCCGCTCCAGCCCGAATTAACTTCCCCTCAATTATTTTTGGCTCTGCCATTTTAACGAAGAACTTGAAGATAAAACGGGAAGAGGTGAAAACCAAAACGGTGAAGATAATTTAAGATAACGTTACGAACTTGTAAAGAAGGATCCTGAGTGAGATGTAAATTACCCAGAAATACGCTAAAACGGTCCGGATGGTCTTCACACGCTCGGTATTACGCTGCTCAAGCTTCTTGGTTGAATCGTTCGCCATTGGAGTGGAAACCTTCAACGGAATGCAAAACACGCGCGTAATAAGAAAATACCCACTCCGCATTTCAAAATTATGAACGCAACAAACGACCTCACATTCGACGAAGAATAACGCGTTCATATACTCGCAGTAGACCAATAAAAAGAAGCGTCACAAATCACCGCAACGTCCAAACAATACCGCGAAACACTAAACCAATTTAACTCAATTTCTACCCAAGTTATCTCACAAATAGAAGACCTGGCCAAATAAACCGAAAATAAACGCCGCAGAGCTCTAGGATTGCGCGCACTCAATGCATCATCCACAGCTGCCTCAGATTTTACTGCCGCACTAGGAAGAGCCAAACTTTCATCCAGATAATTTGAACTAGAAGCCGCTAAAATGGAAGTATAGGCATTCGAAGGATACGCTACTGTTGTTAAATAAACTAAAACGGCAGTAGTTGAGATTTTTGGAGGTCAATGAGAATATTTGGAATTTATGAAATACTTCGAGAATTAATAACAAAACTTATGAATTCTCAAAATATATTAAATGTTAAAATACGTGGTTAGTTAAAATCTAATAAAATCTTTTGAGATGTTGTAGCGCAATGGTTGTGCTCTTCTCGATTGGCTTGGAAACCCAGGTCCAATTCTCAATGATGATTAATTCTCAGCTCACTCTTAATAAATGAGGATTGAGACAAATCTGATATTTAATCAAAATTAACCACTTCATTTGATCGCATTTTTGTCTGTTTTTTATTTTTTCTTAAAGTATGTAACTGTTAACTAAATAGGAATATAAATAAATAAACACTTATTTTCACTATACATCATCACTTAATACGGTAAATGCCGAAATATTCACGTCTCCTGTTGATAGTTAAACTGTGTCTTATTCTAATATTGAAGACAAAGTTTCTGAACTATGGTGCAATCTAACCTGTGGCCGATGAACACGTCCTTCATATGTTTGAGAAAGATTTATTCGCGAGATGTCTCGAGAGTTAAACCCTAACTCTACAGAACCAGCGCCAGGAGCATAATTTTCACGCGCTTATTTAAAAACGAGATTTTTACATACTTTCATTGTTAGGTGTTCTTCTTATTTTTATTTTCCTACAGTTATTTTAATAACCTGATTGGATTTATTATTATCGAACTACGGAATCACACTTAATTGCTTAGCTTTAGGCCTCGCCTTAATTTGATCCCCATCTGATCTTACCTTCATAGTATAATCTGGATTGGAGTGGTTATTTGTATTTGTTTCACAAATATGTTAAATTAATTGTAGATTGCAGAACACGAAATTATAAATTTAGAAAATCTTAGAGTTTCACAATTATTAGATGAACCATTAACAAAGTGGTAATATCTAAAATAGTAGTGCAATGATAGAGGTTTATAGAAATTTAGTAAATAATACAGCAAAATGTATCAAATAGTAAAATGTATAAGATAGTTTACTGTTAATTATTGTATAACAATTGCACTTAGATAGTTTTGCCCCTTTTAAACTGGAATATCAGAAAGCTAAACTGATATGTATGTAACGATCATTAATTGTAAAATAGTACGGTTAATGATATACTACTCCTGATGTAATAATGTTATATGAAAATGTTAAAAAGTATATACACATAAGATTTGCATATCTTGTTATCATAAACAATATTGTCCACTCATTTACCCTTTCTTTTAACTGCCAAAGTTACACTAGAAATCTATGCATTTAATGCTTTCATTGGAACTTCATCTAATCTTTTAGCTGTTGTGTTGTATTTGAGTAATTTTTCAAGAAGTTTTTGTGAAAGTACAGCAGGCATATTTTCTGGACCAGAAACCTTTATTACATTTCCATGCTCATCAATGCGCACAACAGAGTGATAGCTCATTTTCTCAACATCTTTGAGAACAATTAAAAAATGTCCTTGTGAGATACCTATATCCTCTATCGCTGTAGCTCTTTTTTCGTAGTTAGCTTCCCCTTTTAATACTGAATTAGTTAATATCTATTTGATGATATTTGAGTTGTCGAATGATGGTTTTGGTATATACTATGGTACATAAACGTCTTACTAATTTACATTAGTATTACTCATTTATTTAATTTATTCAGCTTTTCTTTGTTGGGTGAGTGTTTTCTGCGTTTCTTGTATTTTCTGTGCTTGATTTTATACATATTCATATCTTTCAACAGCATCCATTTTGGCGCTTTTGGCTCTTTATTTTTGGTTGTTAACAAATTCATTCTGCTTTTCTGTTGCAAGTTTCATTGGTGTCTTTTTCAGTTCGACATCAAACGCGAAGCTGTAGTCGTCCATCCTAGATTTGTTGGTGTCAGGCTCTACATGAGGTGTTTTCTTATGTTCTTTGTTAACTTTTACGTTTGGGGTGCGGATATATCCGGAACCATCTAATTTTGATGGAACAATTTCGTCATCAATTTAATTCCACTTCGATTTTGTCGAGCTTATTAAATTTGGTTTTGCAATCAGGATTTAATTTGTAGGGTAGTGTTGAGGTGACTGCATCTCTGTTTGTTCTTCGTTGTTGACATCGAATTCCATTTCCTTTTTGAGTTTGTTTATGAGCTCCTGTTCTTCATTTGTTAGTACAGTTTCCTTTTTCTGTGGTTTTACGCTGCTTATATTTTAAATAACGAGCTCGTCGATGTCCATTGAGTCTCTTTGGTTAATATTTACGTTAATATTATTTGTTTTAACACTATTGTTTTGAACATTGTTCACAATATTCTTTGTAGTATTTTGTGGGATTGACTACTACACGGCTAAATATATGTCCTCATCGTCATCAACTGGGATTTGCGTTTTCTTTGGTCTGGGCAATGTTTTGTGCTCGATTACGTCAATTGGTTTTCTGGCTACAGTTTCGTGTATTGAGTCTTGTGTTTTGCAGTTGATAACGTCTTCTTATTAAGTCTTTTTCTGCATTTCAATTTTCTTTTGCATTTCGATTTGTTTTCGAGTTCTTTCATTTTATTGTTGGATTCTTTCTTCCTCTCTATTTAATTGTTCCATTTGTTCTTGCTCCATTAATTCTTGTTCCATTTATCTCTCTTCTTCATCTTATTCTCTTTGTATTCTTTCATTTTCTTCTTTTTAAATGCGTTCATTTTCTTCTCTCATTTTTCTTTCCGCTTCCTATCTTTTAAGTGTTTAGTTTTGTTCTTCTTTTAGCATCATTTCACTTCCGCTCCTTTCATTTTGAACTTATCTTTCCTTATCTTATTGTATTTTGTAAATGGAGAGTTCTGATTGGCATTTAATCAGTTCTCTTTTGACTTGTGCGAGTTCCATTTTAATCTTTTCGCTTTCGCTCGTTTTTGTCGCGAACTGAATCTGTGCTTGGAGTTGTTTAATTTGGTTATTCTATTTGTTTATTTGATTGTCCTATTCGATAAGTTGAGATTTGGCGTTGTCCAGTTCGTTGTTCAGTTTGTTTATCGTTTCCTGTTTATTTTACAGATTCTGTTTCAAAACATTTTGCGTTTTGAGATTCGATTCGTTCAGATTTTACATTTATTATAATTTGTCAGCGAAATCGTTCGTCAACGTTTCTAGCTCGCTGTTCAAATCTGAATTCAATTAGTTCAAGCGCTGAATCTCCTCCAAACAATCGCAGTTGTGTTGACCGTTATTTAGTCCGTTCGTTTGACCACTTTGATTTAATTGTTGACTCATTCGTTGATCGGATTGTTAATCAGAAAATTGAACACGATTCTTGCCGAGGAACTCGACGGAGGAAGGGGGTTAACGGGTGAAGAGGTTGTCTGTAGTTTCAAACAATTAGGGGTTGACCACGTTGTCGCGGAGGGCGAAGTCGTTGTTTTATTTAGCGCTGAACACCTGGACTTCAGTTTCACAGGGCTCATTACGAGAAGATTTCACCGGGGAACGGCGTTGTTCTATTTACTCGATCTTACCGAGCAAAGTAGCTATGCGGTCGTCGAACTGGTCGTCGGGCGCCTTCAGCACCCCAATAGTCTGCATCAACTCCATCTTGTCAAACACAAGAGACTCACCTTGCTTACGCTCAGCCTGATTCCTTCTCATATAAAAATTAGAAGTCGGAGTGGAACACAAATAATTACGAGAATTTATTGATTATTAAAATATATAAATAAATCGCAAAAGATTAAAAAGTCCACACAAATTGCCTCAGTAGTAATAAACCGCATACACAGTTGCAATGCATATCAAATCCTAGTTCTGATAAATATAGGTGACCTCATAGTCCGTTTCAGGATCAAAGTAACACCTACTGCACTAACGCAAACCCTAACCCTTCTAACTGAACAAGCTAACCACAGTGAATATCTTGTATCGGGCAGCTAGATTAATTCTCATTTTGTTTCTAATTTCATCTGCCAATTCCTTAGACATTTTAGAGGCTTCTTCAGTTTCATACGTTTTCTTTTCCAATTTTTTGTCTACCACAGCCTTCATTTCTTTATATGCGTATGTGGTATCAAAACGCTTCACTGGTGCAGATGGTCTTGGAACTTCATATATTTCTGTTTTAACCTCCATCCAAAATTGCGGTGTGAAAATTAATCGAGCATATTTAGTACATAATAATATAATAATTTCCAATCCGCAAAAAATGCAATTCGTCCAAGACATTGAATATCCAAAAGAATTTCCAGCTTTATTGATGGATCTATCAAGAGAAGTTTTAAGAGAATAACCTGAAAATATATACGAGTTTGCACTTAAATACTTTTAGTAACTTAAATAAGCATCAGATAAAGTTGTTAATGAACCAATGCAAAATGAATGAGTTACTGAAATAATTTCTATAGATCAAATATTTTGGCTTATTGGCATTATATATTGTGTGTTTTTGATAATTATTGGCTTAAAAATTACCTATAATAATTTAAAATGTTTGTTATATTATTTATAATTTATTAGCATTCACTTTATTGGTCAACAACATCCTTTTTTAGGATTTTGAATTGCTGGGTTAACTGGTTTTACAATGAAACTTTCTTCCATTTTAACTTCTGTTTTAGCATTTTCTAAACATATCTCAGCTACGTTAGAAAATATTTTCAAAACATTATCACCAGATTTCGCAGAGCATTTGAAAGAAGCTTTCATTTTAAGTGTTTATTACATAGATAAAATAAGAGAGTCTGAAACTTAGGTTTGTGTTTTATCAGCTTTATTTCCCACTAAAACTAATGGAACGTTCTATCCACAGCACGCAATAAAATTATCACACCATTTATTTATAGATTATAAAGTCGCTGGATTTGTTAGATCATAGACGAAAATACAACAATCTGAACCTCTATAATACGCAGAACCCATTTGTGAAGACCATGTTTCTTGCCCAGCAGTGTCCCATATTTATAGTTTGATTGTTTGGTCATTTATTTTAATTTCCTTTGATAAAAAATCAGTACCTATAGTTGGTTTATATAATGCAGAAAATTTTTCGTTTACAAAGTATTCAAGAAGTGAAGTTTTACCTACAGCGGAATCACCTACGATAACTAATTTAAATTAGTGTTTCATTGAAGCGGAATTATATGAAATTGATATTAATATGTGTAATGCATTATTTATTTTAATATTTGTAATGTATATTCATTCATACATATTTTTGAGTTGTTGTATTTGCAATTGAGTGAACTGCATGATGATATGCAATTTGGGACACATTATTAAACGATTGATTGAACACATACTGATACATACGTTATATATGTTTTCACATCAAGCTCTAAATATTGGACCACTTCAAAATAGTTCAAAAGTTGGATAAGCTTTTATGGGTTATGGGATGCTCCCCAATGAATTTTTAGCATTTAATAGATCTGGCGTTTGGAAAGTATGAGGTTGTATGCCTAAAGTATGCAAATGAAAAAAGCAAAGCAGGAACACAAATAGGCATGTAAGGTCATAAATGAAATACACATTAATCCTAAAAAACGAGATTTAATCTGAACAATATATTAATCCTTAAACGCCCGTCGGGCGTTTTCGGGCTTTGATTTTTCGATACCCTAATATTTCATAAAACTTCTTCTTATAGTCGGACCGGTACAACTGGATATTTTAAATATTGTTACCACCTCTTTAACAGAAAATGAGAAATATTCAACTTGATGATTGAAACAAATAAAAATCAAAACAATAATAAAATCAAGCAGAATACATGCACTTCAGACATGCAGTATAATATAATTAGTCTTTAGTTTGTAGTTTACGACAGTTTCATAATAAATAATATATTTTGGATAAAAAACAAATACCATGTGAAAACTGAATACTAAATGTAAAGAAATAGAACAGATATAACAGATAATTATTGCTATACTGTAACATAAAACAATATTTCGCATTACTAGCAAATAAAGCTAATTTTATGATAATTTATTCTTTATGGAAGTTTGTTTGTAATGGTAGTAAATTATATCAATACTCATCACTAGAACAAAAATATCAAACCAGAAATTCCCATATTTTATATAGCTGAAAGAAATAATGATAACAAATATGAAATCATGAAACAAAAAATAGCTAATTAGATTGAACTAATGCATTATGATGCTAAGTAAAATAGTACTACTAGTATTATGTTACTATTGAAATTAAGGTGTCATCAGCCATTGGCCGCGAATACTCTAGTAAAATTTTATTAAAATTATGTATCACACTCCAAAATTTCCGCATCAAAAATGATTATTAATCGTAACTATATCTAGTGATTCATTGACATTGTCTTCAATCAGTTCAGATCACAATGTTTTAATGATGATGTTAGAATGGTAGCTTGTATTTTTAAAAGAGTTAACTCTTTTAATACATGGGATGAGCGTGCCCAAAATACTTTGTCATGTGAAAGTGTATATAAGTCTGAGTAAAAAAATGAGTTAATATATTAATATATTAACTATGACAGTTTGAAATATTAAAAGTTGAAATATTAATCAGATAATTATAAATACAAAAATACTCGCTCCTTACCGAGGCCAGGGTTAGCTGGAGCGGAGGTAATGTTCGTTTTAATTGAAAGAGAAATGAAAAGTTCCGATCACTTTTAACGAGCAGTTGAATAGTTTTTGAAGTTCGGGTGGTTTTGAATTGGACTGAAATCTTTTATTTAATTATTTTTTAACCAAAGAGTCGTGAGGTTCACGAGTCCTCTCAGCGGTTCCACGTTTTAGATCTGATTTTAATTTAACCTAAGAATCGTGAGATTCACGAGCCCTCTCAGCGGCTCCACGTCTTGGATCTGATTTTAACGTAAAGAAAGAGTCGTTAGGTTCACGAGTCCTCTCAGCGGCTCCATGTTTTAGATCTGATTTTCAGATAACGAAAGATTCGTGAGGTTCACGAGCCCTCTCAGCGGCTCCACGTTTTAGATCTGATTTTAATATAACCAAAGAGTCGTGAGGTTCACGAGTCCTCTCAGCGGCTCCACGTTTTCGATCTGATTTTAATTTAACCTAAGTTCCGTGAGGTTCACGAGTCCTCTCAGCGGCTCCACGTTTTAGATCTGATTTTCAGATAACGAAAGATTCGTGAGGTTCACGAGTCCTCTCAGCGGCTCCACGTTTTAGATCTGATTTGAAAATAATTAAAGAGTCGTGAGGTTCACGAGTCCTCTCAGCGGCTCCACGTTTTAGATCTGATTTTTATGTAAAGAAAGATCCGTGAGGTTCACGAGTCCTCTCAGCGGCTCCACGTTTTAGATCTGATTTTAATATAACCAAAGAGTCGTGAGGTTCACGAGTCCTCTCAGCGGCTCCACGTTTTCGATCTGATTTTTATGTAAAGAAAGATCCGTGAGGTTCACGAGTCCTCTCAGCGGCTCCACGTTTTAGATCTGATTTGAATGTAACCTAAGTTCCGTGAGGTTCACGAGTCCTCTCAGCGGCTCCACGTTTTAGATCTGATTTGAAGATAAAGAAAGATCCGTGAGGTTCACTGAAGCGGCTCCACGTTTTCGATCTGATTTGAATGTAACCTAAGTTCCGTGAGGTTCACGAGTCCTCTCAGCGGCTCCACGTTTTAGATCTGATTTGAATGTAACCTAAGTTCCGTGAGGTTCACGAGTCCTCTCAGCGGCTCCACGTTTTAGATCTGATTTGAATGTAACCTAAGTTCCGTGAGGTTCACGAGTCCTCTCAGCGGCTCCACGTTTTAGATCTGATTTTTATGTAAAGAAAGATCCGTGAGGTTCACGAGTCCTCTCAGCGGCTCCACGTTTTCGATCTGATTTGAAAATAATTAAAGAGTCGTGAGGTTCACGAGTCCTCTCAGCGGCTCCACGTTTTAGATCTGATTTTCAGATAACGAAAGATTCGTGAGGTTCACGAGCCCTCTCAGCGGCTCCACGTTTTAGATCTGATTTTCAGATAACGAAAGATTCGTGAGGTTCACAAGCCCTCTCAGCGGCTCCACGTTTTAGATCTGATTTTCAGATAACCAAAGAGCCGTGAGGTTCACGAGTCCTCTCAGCGGCTCCACGTTTTCGATCTGATTTGAAAATAATTAAAGAGTCGTGAGGTTCACGAGTCCTCTCAGCGGCTCCACGTTTTAGATCTGATTTTCAGATAACGAAAGATTCGTGAGGTTCACGAGTCCTCTCAGCGGCTCCACGTTTTAGATCTGATTTGAAGATAAAGAAAGATCCGTGAGGTTCACAAGCCCTCTCAGCGGCTCCACGTTTTAGATCTGATTTTCAGATAACCAAAGAGCCGTGAGGTTCACGAGTCCTCTCAGCGGCTCCACGTTTTAGATCTGATTTTCAGATAACGAAAGATTCGTGAGGTTCACGAGCCCTCTCAGCGGCTCCACGTTTTAGATCTGATTTTCAGATAACCAAAGAGCCGTGAGGTTCACGAGTCCTCTCAGCGGCTCCACGTTTTGGATCTGATTTTCAGATAAAGAAAGAGTCATGAGGTTTACGAGTCCTCTCAGCGGCTCCACGTTTTCGATCCGATTTTAATATAACGACAGAACTTTAAGTTAATTCAAGTTCTCAAGTTGCGCGACACTTTCAAGTTTATTTCCACACAAATTTAGTTCCAAGAGCTGGTTCCAGTTCTGGATTCCATCTATACTTTTAAGTTCACAACCATTTACACGAAGGGCCTTAACATTTGCCACCCCATGGAACTTAACATTATTACAGTCGTTTACGACCAGTTTCTGAATGTCGAACTTGTTAACGAATGATAAGTTCTCCAGTTCATTTTATATTACAAGTAAACGGAACTCTTCCACTTCAACTTTGAATGTTGCGTTTATGTTCTTTATTTTGTTCAGAACCGTTTTGCGGTCTTTTGAATCGCAAGAAATTCTCCAGTTTCTTCCAAATTATTCGCATTCATAGTTTTTAATTAGTTCTATTGATTTCGATTCGTTTTCTGAAACGTTGAAAACGGTTATCCAAGTTTTAGCTTCAATTGCCTTTTCGTATTTTACTTAAAATTTCTGTTCGGTGATTGCATTAATATATTTCTAGAGAATTAAAATTTCTTCCTAAAACATTTCCGCTCCAAATCTGTTTAAAATATCGTTTTCGGTTGGTTTGTTCTGAGAAACAATCCAGTCATCGTAGTTTTTGTGTTATTTAACCACGTTCCAGTGATAAATCAGGTTATCTTTTAAAGAAAGTATTCTTAGTTTGTCAAGTTAAACAATAAAATCAACTTCTAGCAGTCTGTTATTGCTAACATCAAGATTTCCTAATTTTACCAAATTAGCAAGAAGCGATGCATCTGTTAGTTTGTTATCACTTAAATTTAGTTCTGTCAACTACTCCATCTGCTGAATTCCGTCTAACTTCGTTAATCCACTGTTTGTCACGTGTAGAGTTGTCACATTGCAAACGTAATCGAATCTTACGTTCTTACAGTTATTAAGTGTTAGTTGTGTTAGCCTAAAATGATTCACAAAGTTTATGGTTGTAATTTCAGGGTTATCGGAAATATCAAGGCATTTGTTTCTGATTTTTTTCTTGTATGCTAATATATATTCTTGGTCAACTTTTCGCTTCTATGCACTTCTATTATTGTACTTAGCGAGTTCCGCGTCAATTTACAATTGTGTTGCTTCTTGCCCAATATAATTTTTGATATCCACAATTGTAGCTTTATTTTATCTAGAAATCCACATCGGGTTGTAACTCATATGGTTGAATAGAGCAATGAAATCATTTATTATATTGTTGTCCACAAACAGCTTGACTATATCTGTCCAGAAGCGAGCTACGTTAAGTTCAAGCAGTTTGTTGTTTTTCACCTCTATCGTTTTTAAGTTTTCCAGTTTCTGCAGACAATCCAGCTTAGTGATTTGGTTGTCACTTAAAAATAACTCTTCGATATGAATCAGGTTTTCCAGCTGTTGAACACTAGTTAAATTGTTTTACGATAGATTTAAAGACACTAAGTGCTATGTCAGCTCTATCCCGTTTATTTTGGCAAGTCCACTGTTGTTAATGGACAGTTTTGTTAGGTTTTGCGGTGTGTTTAATGTATTCACATTCTTGCAATAGCTTATTGCTAGAACACTTGAGTTCTTTTTGATAAAGTTCTTGGTCGGATCAATGAATCCTAAGTCGTGCAAGTAATCATCACCATGGATAACAAGTTCCAAGTTATTGATGAGGTCTTCATACTTAGCTGCGTTTTCCAGGCTGTATTTCTCTAGTTAAAGCTGATTCATCAAATCCAACACCATCTTATCATTTTTGTTATCTCCCAAGTAATATTCGAAGTCAGATCTGTTTACTGGTGCTTGCACCAACCTCCATGTGTTCATATAGTTTTTGTGACGCTTAAGTTAGTCGACATCCAATGCCATATTTCCATTAAGCTGAACTGTTTTTAACTGAAGTAAATCTAAGAGCTTTTTTACTGTTATCAGCTTATTATTCTCCATATCGATATTTTCAAGAACCTTCAATTCTGATACCCAGTCGATCTAAGCGATTTTGTTATCTCTTAGTATCAGTCTTTTGAGAAGAACCAACTCGCCTATTTCAGACGCATACCCCAACTAATTACAGCTCAGGTCCAAACTTACTAGTTGCGTGATTTGTTCCAAATGCAACATGTTCATCAACTGGCAGTCTGTAACTCTGAGATGTTGTACCAACTTCGGATGCGGTTCGAAGCTAATATTTTTGCACTCTACAATGCTCAGAGTATTGTTTACTTTTAACAAATCAGTAAAAGCTACACTTATTATTTAGTCATCTTTTTTGATTTATAATGACTCGTTTATAACGTGAATTCCGTATTTTACAACCATTTTGGGGCTATAGTTGGATTACTGCTATTAATTCAACAGTTCGAGTTTTTTCTTCTGTAAATCTTCTTCATCGCAATTAAATAGTTCTTTGATTTCCTCATCTGCAAGATCGTCTTATTCTGACATCCAGCGCGCAGAGCTATTTTCGTGCTAAGTTAACTCATCCAAGTCTTGAATTACATTTTTATTGGTTCTTATATCAACTAGGGACTTCATTTGCAAACAAACCTTAACCGATAATATCCGATTGTTTGAGATGTTGAAATACACTAGTTTTGTCAAACTATTCAGGATATTTATACTTTTAATCTTGTTGTTGGCGATGTTTAGTTATTCCAAAGATTAACAATCTTTTAACTCATCAACATTTTCTAGTTGGTTAAAGCTGACGTCCAAATTCTTCAGTTAAAGGCCAGCTAATAAATTTGTTCTTTAGAGTTTGTTTTCGCTCAAGTCCAAATTTTCAAGCTGGATCAATTTATCGAACGAGCACACTACTTTGAGTTAGTTTTAGGCTAAGTTGAGTGATTTTAGGTTACTAAGCGTTATAAAAAGTGATATTTCCTTTTCTAATCTGTGCAAGCTGTTGTTTCTGAGAACCAGCGTTTCAAGTTGTTGAAATCGTTCGATTCCCTGCAGGCTTTGCACTTTGGTGACGCAAACTTACAAATGTCTCAATTTTACTGGAGTCTCTGTAAAGTTTATCTTGTGGCATTTGTTTAAAATCAGTTTTTTAATATTCAAGTAGTCCACGAAGCCGATGCTCGTCAGCTGTTGATCATCATTAACAGTCAAGCTCCCGTTTATTGCTTTGTCTCTGTACCTAATCAGCATCGACGCGATGTACTTCCACGGCTCGCACTCGCTCTAAAATTACATCGCTTCCTCCTAACTAACGTTTAACAATTCCTTTAACTGTTAGATGAGAACCAGTTTTTACGTCGAGAGCCACTTAACGTTAAAGTTTTGATGGGTTATAACTGGCTTCAAGAACTGGACTTGGTTGTTCTCGAACTCGAGTTCGGTCAGTTTTGGCAGATTCTGAACCAGGTCCAGCCTGAGAATTTGATTGTTACTCAATTTCAGCACTTATATTTAGTTACAAGTGGATAGAGTCGAAACGTCAGCCAAGAGATTTCCAGATAAATCCACGTACTCAAGGTTCAAGCCAGATAGTCCTGGTAAAGAGTCCAGGAAGTTGCTGCTTAAATCCAAGTGCGTAACTAGCACATGGAAGTTCAGGCCCTTGCAAGAATACAAAGAACAATTCGAAAAAATAAGCGAAACAGCCTGCGTTGGCACTTTGTCCACCTGGGTTAACACAATATTTTCACCCTCGAAGTGAGTAGAGTTCCGGACAGCATCGTCCGTGAATCGCGTCTGCTCTGTTACCAAGCAGCGTTTTTGCTTCAAATCTGCATTATCCTACATTGATTGGAGTGGGTAATTAATTTCTTTAACATAGTCTAATAGTGCTTGAAAACGAGTTTATATTTCTGTCCCATGTTATTTTGGGCGGAAGATTGATTTGTTTAAGATTTGTATATGAATGTAGTTTTTACGTCCATATATTGCTAGTTTAGGCTATACAGCGTATTATTATTAACTTTTCGTGTTAAGACCTTGACAAATTCATTTTCATGTAATGAAACTGTATATTACCAAATTTATAAAACAACGAGAAGTTAGTACAATGCGAATCTGAAATAATGCTGTTATTCTTACAGCTTTTTTACAGCTGCATGAAAAGCTGTACTGTAAAACTGTAAAAGTTCGTTTTTACAACTTTTTTAAAAAGCTCAAAACTGTACAAATTTTGGTTATTATGGTAAATAAATTTATGATTATATATAATATATAGTAATTGTAACTTTGATATATTCTCCACCTCAATATCGCATATTGCAATATTTGCTAAATTGTACTTTTTAAGCTTTATAATATAAGCTGGACCAAAAACTAAAGAGTATTCTTTTGTTACTATACTATTATTTAGTTTCATACATTATTGACTATACTCCGTTCTTAAACCGCATTATTTGTATCTCTTGTAATCTGTGACCTATCTTATGGATTCTTATTAAGTAGAATACTCAACATATATACACAAGTTATCCAGATTATCTGGAAGATTGAGAACTTGCTCTTTTTTAAGATTCCATTTTCCGAAACTCTGAATTTTGGATTGGTAATCCGCATATCTTCATTATTTAATTAAAGATGGTAATATATACCAACAACATTAATATCATTTTGTTAAGACTGAGTCCTAAAACTTGCTGAGATATAACTATAATTTTGAAAATAATCAACATGAATGGATTCTATTTCTTTGGTATTTTTTGATACGAATATTTACGCTAAGTTTCATTATTGTCAAAATTCTGATACTAATTCATGCTGGTATCGACCCATTTTGAACAGTATTACTAACTTGATAAATTAATTGCGTATGATAATTATTTGAAATCGAAAACCGAAATGTAGCACATTTCAAAATTCAAATTTTCAGTAAATTTTAAATCAAAATTTGAATGTAACCATATACTCTTGAGTCAGGTTATGACAGAGGGTTGACAAGCGGCGTAGAAGTTCCAAAAGTGATTTAAATTTTTATAGCATGTATTCTATTGTATATCTCTCGTATAATTAATTCAGAATTTTCGATTTCCTATTTATGAAACATTATAAATTACTATTTATAATTTATTATTAGCTACAGATTCTATTTTAGTAGTGGAAAATAGAGATATCTTTTAAAGACACTATAGGTGCCCTTTAAATTCCACTCCTTAGACGAGCCAAAGCAGTTGAACTGCACCCAGGTTACTTACTATAAATTGATGACCACTGACAACCTCGTAAAAACTGATATTTAAAAAAAATTACAAATATTGTGATTAATTCAACATTAAATTATGAAGATAAAAGTGCCATATTATCAGTGCGTTAGAACATTTAGCTATTCAAGTTAACGACACCTGCTTGAATTCGTGTCGAAATTCTTTAAAACAATTATAATGAAAGTAATTCAAAAATCAAATTACTTATAGTCTGTTATGGTCGACAGAACTTATAAACGGTTATAATTTTAATGCTATATCTGATATTCTATAATTTCAGTGACGCATAAGTTCATTTAATTGAATATTTAATTGAGGACATTTATGTGGTTTTATTTAATGCAAGGCAATAAAATCAAAATGATGAATAATGATTAAGCTCTAGCCTAACCAGTACTGATTAAACTATCAGTAAATGTGCTAGAAATCGTATTTAATTACAAAGCGCTAAAATAAAGCTACAATAGTTAATATATAAAATATTTCACTATTTTTGTTGTCCAGGAGATTTTAAGTTATCAAATAATATTATAGAGTGTTGATATCTCGTTTAAACAACTCATATTAACATCAGAGCGTACGGTTTCCAATAATTCAATTTATTTTGCAACTTTGAAAAATAATTCAAATATTGAATTTGAATTACTCACTTTTCGTCTAAGTTAGCGTATCACAATGCTCGAATATTAGATAAATAACTATAGACAAGTGAAATAGTGAAGATTGAATAAAATTCTGTGAATTCAGATTTAATTTAGTTTTCGCCTAAACATCGTGGTTTTAGTGCAAAGTACTTGAAGTGGCAGTAGGTAATGTTCATCGCAGCCTTATTTTATAACAAGATGCGTTACGAATTCTTAAAAGTGTAGATTGTAAAACGAGTTAGATTTAGTTTTTTGGCATACTTTAAGTACACTTGATGAATCGAGTAAAGTTCATAAGCGCATTCTCTTATGCGGACCCTTAAAGAAGTTAAACATTTGGAAGAGCGGAGATTTATCTTCACAGTTTATAAATAAAATTATGAGTCTGGAAAATAATTATTTCGCTCATTATTTTTAGAAGCAGACAAGAACAAGCCAGGCGGTGATGATGTTATCTTACACCACTACACCAAAGCATAACGGTACCGAAGATTATAAATATTGCATATCATACACAATTTTATTATCTCAAAAAATCATCATTTGTCAACCCTCTGTTATGACCGTAGTTATAATAATAATTAAAGTTGTTAACACCTCCAACCCAGTAAAATTTGAATTTTACTTTTTGGTAGAATTTCAATTCAAGATGAACCAAAAGTTCCGAATTCAATACACTTAATAGTATCAGTATCACTGATCTTAAGCTCATCCAGTTCTATATATACGTTTTTTTCGTAATAATATTGTACTTGTAATAATATTTCCAATTGAGAATGTGAAATATAATATATCGTTGACTAACTCAATCAGCTATTTTTGGTCATCATTTAAACAATAAACAACTAAAATTGTCTTAATCTCAAATATTATTAATTAAAACAATACTTGCCCAAATAAATTAACCCGCTAAATTCGATCTCATTCAGAAAGTATAAGAATGGGATTTACAATATCTCAAGAACTTCTTCACTCTATTTTAAACCACTAAACTACAAATAAATAGTTAATTGTCCTAAATTCAAAATAATACTATATACAATAACTCGCCCCTTACCGAGGTCTGGGTTATCAGGAGTGGAGGGAATATTCGTTTTAAAGTTCCGGGAGTCGATTTCAATTTGAGAGATTTCTGAACGGGAAAAGAGTTGGAGATGTTTGAGTTCTGGCGCGAACCGTTTCAATCTTTTGTGAATGTTTAAATTATTTAATATTTTTGTAACTGTTTGAGATATTTAAGTTTCATTAATATATTTAATCTATGATATTTGAAGCTACTTGAAAAATAGCATATAGACAAAAAATAATTTACGATAAAGATTAAGAGCCAAAGGGCTCATCAGCGCGATGTGTGGAAGAGGACATTCCGGATGCAGAGTGAGTATAAATTCTAACACAATACAATATTATAAATTATCAATAAATATTGGGATCCATATCAGTGGTTTTCTAAAAGTTCCAAAGCTCATTTGGAATTTATAAACATTAATCATTAATTTAAAAGACATAAATACAAAATACTCGCTCCTTACAAAGGCCCGGGTTAGCTGGAGCGGAGGGAATGTTCGTTTTAATTGAAAGAGAAATGAAAAAGTTCGATCACTTTTAACCCCAAGTCCAATAGTTTGTGAAGTTCGGGTGGTTCTGAATTGGACTGAAATCTTTTATTATATTATATTGGTTCTGAATTTAAACTTTGTTATGTATTGAAATAATAACCTAACACTCAATAGTTATCAGAACTAATTTCAATGTTAAACTCCTCAATTTCATAGTTTTTAAAGTTCGGGTGGTTCTGAATTGGACTGAAATCTTATATTTAATTATTTTCTAACCTAAGAGTCGTGAGGTTCATGAGTCCTCTCAGCGGCTCCACGTTTTGGATCTGATTCAAATATAACTAAAGAGTCGTGAGGTTCACGAGTCCTCTCAGCGGCTCCACGTTTTGGATCTTATTTGAAGATAACTCAAGAGTCGTGAGGTTCACGAGTCCTCTCAGCGGCTCCACGTTTTGGATCTTATTTTCAGATAACTAAAGATTCGTGAGGTTCACGAGTCCTCTCAGCGGCTCCACGTTTTCGATCTTATTTTCAGATAACTAAAGAGTCGTGAGGTTCACGAGTCCTCTCAGAGGCTCCACGTTTTGGATCTGATTTGAATCTAAAAAAAGATTCGTGAGGTTCACGAGTCCTCTCAGCGGCTCCACGTTTTGGATCTGATTCAAATATAACTAAAGAGTCGTGAGGTTCACGAGCCCTCTCAGCGGCTCCACGTTTTGGATCTGATTCAAATATAACTAAAGAGTCGTGAGGTTCACGAGCCCTCTCAGCGGCTCCACGTTTTGGATCTGATTTGAATCTAAATAAAGATTCGTGAGGTTCACGAGCCCTCTCAGCGGCTCCACGTTTTGGATCTTATTTTCAGATAACTAAAGAGTCGTGAGGTTCACGAGTCCTCTCAGAGGCTCCACGTTTTGGATCTGATTTGAATCTAAAAAAAGATTCGTGAGGTTCACGAGTCCTCTCAGCGGCTCCACGTTTTGGATCTGATTCAAATATAACTAAAGAGTCGTGAGGTTCACGAGCCCTCTCAGCGGCTCCACGTTTTGGATCTGATTCAAATATAACTAAAGAGTCGTGAGGTTCACGAGCCCTCTCAGCGGCTCCACGTTTTGGATCTGATTTGAATCTAAATAAAGATTCGTGAGGTTCACGAGTCCTCTCAGCGGCTCCACGTTTTCGATCTAGTTTTAAGAAATAATGCTTGAACCTAAATTGAGAACTTTAAGTTGAGTCAAGTTCTCTAGTTGTGCGACACTTTCAAGTTTATTTCCACTCAAATTTAGTTCCAAGAGCTGGTTCCAGTTTTGGATTCCATCTATACTTTAAAGACCACATTCATTTACTTTGAGGGCCTTAACATTTGCCACCCCATGGAACTTAACATTATTACAGTCGTTTACGACCAGTTTCTGAATGTTGAACTTGTTAACGAATGATAAGTTCTCCAGTTCGTTATCATTTTATATTTAAAGCAAACGGAACTCTTCCACTTCAACTTTGAATGTTGCGTTTATGTTCTTTATTTTGTTCAGAACCGTTTAACTATCTTTTTAATTGCATTCGATTCTCACATTTTTTCCAAAATATTCGCGTTCACAGTTTTAGGTTTAATTTATTATTTACCTAATTTAATTCGATTCGTTTTCTGAAACGTTGAAAACGGTTATCCAAGTTCTAGCTTCAATCGCCTTTTCATAATTATATATTTTAATAAGATATTGATATTGTGGCATATTATCCCGCTGCTTAACTTGCTCCTGAACAGCTCGGAACTCAGTGTCAAACTATTTTTTGGTGCACTGTCCCAAGTAGTTCCACACCTCATCTTGAGTTGGGTCTCTTTAAATGGAAAAGCTATTGTTGCACTTTGGATGCTCAGCCACACAATACAGATTGCAAATTATATTTCCATCTATAAATAACTCAGAAAGCAAAGGAAGGAACTTAATGAAGTTCACATACAACAGTTTATTATTTCGCACATCCAGATGCACCATCTTCACTAAAGATTTCAAGAAATCCAGCTTGCGTATGCCGTTGTCTCTCAATATTAACTTTTGCAAGCAAGTTAGACTTCCAATGGTTGATACATCTTCCAAACTGTTGAATCCCAAATCGAGATAAACAAGGCTTGCAGTCAGATTACCAAGATTCCTCAACTGGCTTTTAGTGATCGTTAATTACTAAATAGAATGCTTGATATTACATTGAATATTTGGACAGTTGTCTACTGAAACGGAGTTAATTTACTAATTTATTAAATCAGACAAAACACTTACAAAAGATAAGTCAATGGAATCAGTATTGTTTTAAATTGCCAACTTTGATCCATTCACGTTGTTTTTATACTTTAGCGCGATGATAAGATACTTCTTGGCATCAATGAGCTTTGCAGTGCATTCTTTCACCTTTTGTTGATTGCTGTTTGGACCTAAGTAGTATTCAACATCTTACTCGCCAAAATCCTTCTGAGGCGAGATCCACTTCTTTTTGTAGTACTATAGCTACTACAAATAGTCTGCGTCTTGTATCATGTTTCCTTAAATGAATAATTCTTTGATACTTTAAACGTCTTTCAAGCATTCAACGGAAATGAATTTGTTATTCTGAATGTCAAGATAACTCAACTGAGTAAGCGCTTTGATCCAGTGCAGCCTGCTTAACCTGTTGTTGCTCAATACGAGTCGTGTCAGTTTTGTGAGTTCTTGGATCTCTATCACGTCTTTGAGCAAATTATCATTTAGTTCAAGGCTCGTAAGCTGTGTCATTTGTTCAAGGCCGAATATATTCTACAGCCCAGAGCCGTTAACTTTTAAGTTTTGAACCAGAACCGGAACAACTTCAAAGATAACGTTTTTGCACTGAGAAATTGAGAGTTCTTTCGTGACATTTATTAAATCTGAAAATTTAAGGTTCTTGACGAACTGGTCGTTCTTTACCTCAAGAGAGTTGTTTTTAACTTAGTAACCATACTTCTCGATCATGTTTGAGTTCTTGCTCTGTTCCTTCAGCTTTTGGGCTTCTTTGTCGTTTCTATCAACTTCAAGTTGTTCGGACAACCATGATTCAGTTACGTTCGGATGTTCGGCTAAAACGTATTAATTCTGAATGAAATTTCTGTGCGTTCTCAGGTCTATAAGGTTCTTCATCTTCATGCAGACTTCTATGTCAATCACTTTGTTGCTCATCAAATTGAAGTAAACCAGCTTCTAGAGGCGGTTGAGGCACTGAACAGACTTAATAGAGTTGAAGCTGATGTTGAGCTCCGTTAAATCGGTTAGATCTGCTAGGTCAGAAACCGACTCGAGATTGTTCCCACTAGCATCCAGGGATGCTAGATTTTGCACGTTTCCTAAACCATTAAGTGATTTCAGGTTGTTCTGGCTCACGTTCAAACTGGTCAGCTTTTCGTTGCAAACGAATTAAACATTGTCTAGGTCGTTCTGCGCGACGTCCAAGTACCGAAGATTAGGGAGATTCTTGGTTGCCTCCAGTTGGCCTTGGATCCTGGACAAACTGCACTGCCTCAAAGTAAGACATTCAAGCTACACCATTTTCTCCAGGCCGGACAAACTCTTGATGTCCGAGTTGTAAACACAGAGCTACTTCAAGAGCTTCGGAGTCTCTGCGAAAGAGATGTTGTGACATTCTGTTATAAACACTTTGGTCACTTTTAGGTAGTCCAGAAACACCGTTTCTACCAGCTCTTGGTCGTTTGATATGCGCAAAACGCAGTGCCCTTCTTTGAACTCAATTTTGTCCCTGAATCGTACTACCATGGTGTTGAGGCATCTCCAGAACAAAATTGTAGTATTTTCCTTCTCAAACTTGGAATCGACTTGAATTGACTTTTAAATGGAAGCCCACGACAGAGAAAAATTGGAATGCTTATAAATAGGTTATATATCATAGACCATATTTTCTTCAATATTGAACTCCTTCAACTACGGTAAAGTGGTAATGAAATCTATCTTCTGGACTTTGTTGGAAGCCAGTTTCAGGGTTTTTATCTTCTTATTCCCAGAAATCGAACCAACTTCTTTTATAAAATTTGCGCTCAAATCCACATATTCCAGATTGACCAGGAACTTTAGATCCACTGTCTACAGATAGTTGCCGCGAAGATCTAGATACGTGATGTTCACGTGCAAGTTGATTCCCAGTGTTGAGCACAAGTGGCTGTTGATGATCACGAGCGAAGTCGCGTGCATTGGGATTTAGTCAACTTACTTTATCGTGGTGTTTTTGGCTTCAAAGCTTGAGGCTTCTCTTACATTATTATCCGTGAATTTGGTCTCATCCGATATTAGGCGCAGCTTTTTGATTTTATCTTCAGATGGTTTCATTGGTTGAAGTGGTGATCATCAATTATATTTAGTCGAGTTTAAGCTGATAATTTTATTTAAAAAAAAGTGTCCCATGTAACAGATTCGCTTATATTCACCTTAACTTGAAATGAAACGATATATCATATATAATAGATTTAAGTAAGCTACTATGTATTACTTAAGTAATTAGTTTGGCTTTATTCACAATATTTTAATTAGTCAGGTGAAGTGTTTGAAAGCTAAAAAGAATTATATATACTAAGATGCGTTTTTGCGTCTTTTTGCGTTAAAAATGACGCACTACCCCTGCGTCTTTTGGGCAATAGTACGAAGGATATAACTTTTTTGTGTCATTGGTTGCGTCTTTTGACCTGGTATTTATCTAAGTGCGTCTTAAATGACGCATTAATTTTAAGAACATATAAATTCATTATTGAAATAGTAATATATTATATACTATTTCAATAATGAATTTTAGATCTTTCTTACAATTTAAAATAACTCGCCTCTAACCTTATCTTTGGGAATAAATACAATTGTTCGCTAACCTTATAACATATATAAGAGTGAATAATCAATATAGAAAAATTATTTGAAAAGTGATATAATTGTGATACTTAATTCAATTGCAATTTCTTGTCCATAATTATTAAAAGTGCTCTTATTGTCTGTTTTTTGTTGGCAATAAGAAAGACATCACACCGTAAATTACGTCTATACTGGTCACCCTTTTTCTCTGATCATCACATTTCCTTTCTAAACCAATGATCACTAAGAAACCAACAACTTTCCTCTCTAACCAAGGGTCTCGCACGGCGTTATCACACGTCAAACCTCCACAGACTCTCCGTTAGCTCTTTCGGGCTAATGGAGTTTGTTGGCAATAAGTGTATATTCTATTTATACACAATCAATTCCGAATACACTGCTATACATAGAAATCAACTTTGTTTTCCTGTTTCCACTCCACATATAATAATGCCGCCTGTTTAGTTGACTGGTTAGCAGTAGTTTGAAATAATACAGCAGATGTCGGCATATCTTGAGTAAACTTCTAATATAGCTTTGGTGAAGCATTTTTTCACCTTGTCTGAAGCCGGTCGCAGGCGTGTGTTATAATTTGCCTCTTCGAAGTTGAATCTGCCTCTTCAGCTGGTGACGAAGTGGTTTGTGAAGCAATTTAGTTAGTGTGCGTTCAATTAGCTGGAGCCCTACAAGATTTAGATTTTGTAGTTGATTATATCAACTATTCCGTATTATACGAGTAAGTGTTCTTTGACTACCTTTGTGCGTGATTCTTTAATTGATTTTTAGGATGCGAATGAGTTGCATCCTGGTAAATTTTACGATTACGTGTACTAGATGTGCGGTAAGTTCTCCAAGTCCAAGAATCAGATGGCGATGCTTCAGATAGAGTTGGATTTGATGATCTCGTAGTAGAAGAAGAAGGACCAGCTCATACAGCAGCGAAAACAGCTTTCTGAGCAGATTCTGCACTACAAACAGCGGCCTAGCATAGATTCAATTCGGTGCGAGGACGAGCAACAATTCGACCAATTCGACGTTTTCGACCAATTCGATCAACTCAATCAATTCGATCCGCCAAATCAATTTGAAAACAATTTCAATCAATTCAACAATCAATCATTCAATTAACCAAACTCAAATACACACTAATAAACCAAATTTAATGAGTTATTTGATAGAGAACTTAAAACCAAATAGAACGGAAATGTGCAAACGGAGAGAACGTACTTCGAGGCGTATCAGGAACTGGGCGGACTGATGGACGACCTGTTTTACAGTTTGTGAGTTTTGTTTAAACGGGGCCCGTTTTTCTTTCAGTTTATTTATTGTTAATTGTGATATTAATAGATATATTTATAATAGTTATAAATATGAATGATGAAGATGGAATGATTGAATTGAGCTTTAGTACTGATGATAAGGAGTTTGTTTTTATTGTCGTTATCAGTCAATAACATAAATAGTTGTTAAACATTAAGATTAGGGTTTGATTCAAATATTTAGCACAAAAGAAGTTGAGTAGTTTGAAGTTAAAATCAGTTCTTCACTTATATAGCTAATGATATAGATACTTATGAAGAATCTACGTGAAATGGGCTATAACACCATATATCATCAAATATTTTAAAGTTTATTACTTATTTATTAAATAAATATCACTTCAAACTTTCTGAAGTTACTACAGCACTAAGTTACCCCCATGTTGGGAATTTAAGCTGTTCAAATCGTGCGTTAGCGTGTTGGATGTCTGAACTGTGCACAGAAACAGTTCATTTAAAGGTCTGGAGTGGTATTGTTTAATTAAACGGTTTACTATATAAAAACGTGTATTTAAATGATATATATCAGAGCGGTGCACATGCAAATTTTTGCATTAATAACGAGAATTAATGTGTGAATTTCTGTATAATTTTGAAATATCGTATAAAACACATTTCCTCACATCAGTTAGACAAAATTAAATTAAGCTTTAACCATATTGAACTTTGCAGCTTCAATTATAAACACAAGTCTCTGCTGTAAGTGACTATTGTGAGTAGGCCCTAATACAATATTGCCTGGACTTGGACCTTCATAAGCTACTTCGACTACAATATTTGAAATTATGTTTTTTGAAAACTATTTCGAATCTTTGAACACGTGCCGAGTAATATCTGGATCTAATATATTTATTACATTAGAGGGGTATAGAATAAACTCTTCCACGAAACAAACTAGTTCATACAGCAGTGAACATTCTCAGAGAATCATCAACTCAGATTAATAGAATCACACGAGCAAATGATCACTTAGTTCACCGCTCTATATAATCCAACTATATATATATATATATATATATATATATATATATAAAGAGAGTTTGCACTGGTAAATATAATATAATTAGTGAATATACATGTCATATTATTTATGAATAGAGAACATAAATATTGACTTCTTAATTGATTAAATTAATTACTATGTCAACCATAATTTTCAAATAAATCAGTTCTTTGAGTACCGAGAACCAATCTTTGAGTATCGAGAACCAATAAATCCTATAATTTATATTTCAATAAATAAATTAACGCATTTATTTTCACTCCAGGTCTTTAAGTATTTTCGTGTAGAATTTCAGCTCTTCGAGGTCTGCGTTGTTTACTTTCAGGTTCAATATATTGTCCAAATTGAATTCGTTTATTGAATAAAATAGTTTGTTCGTTACGAACTCGATTCGGCTTTTGATTTGGTGAATTATCCCGTCAAGTTTATCACTGTAAGAAATTGGCTCCTAAATCGAATCTTATTCAGAAACGGATTCGGTAAGTGACTCCTCTTGGAGTGAAAGGTTCTCAAAAACGTATTTCAACGGGCCCAGCTTTTGAGACAAAATATATTTAAATTGGTCAGTGCTGTTGTTGACCATATCCTGGACTTATTTTGACTTCAAAAAGGACTTTAAATTAGTGCTTGACTGCTGATGAATGAACTACTGGATTTTAACCGGGTCGGACGTTTGAAACGCAGGAGGATCGTTCTGAATCGCAAGCACCTTGTTCTTCAACGGCTGATTGTTCAAATAAGCAACACCGTCGAGTAAAGTCAGCACCTTCAAATCAAGCAACTCCTGGAATAAAGCGTACTAGTTCTGCTTAAACGCACCTTGAACAAAAAATGACAACCTTGACGAATTTTACAAAAAATACTAACGAACCAACTCCTGCATCCTTAAAGGAAGAGCGGACACAAGATAATAACGAGGGTCCGCCTCAAATCTGCAAATCAAATTATTCGTCCTGTTTTAACGAATTAGAACAACTGACATTTGGAGTGGACAATATTAATTATGTGCGATTTTATGATATAAGACAAATATGAAGCAATGTTTGTTTACATGTTTGATAAAATTATAAATTCTTTTACTAGTACAATTGGTAATGAGATACTGAGTGGTATTCTAAATACTGAGTGATGCAAAATAATTTTGTACCAGTTTTTAACTGGCTCGAAATTGTCAGAAGGTAAAATGAAATAATGTTATCTATGTCTAGCCCATGTTTGAAAGTTAAAATAATTATTGAGTCAACCCTTCAATTATATAGATAGTTACATAATTATAAATAATCAGCGTATAATAAGCTTTTTCAGCATCGTTATATAGTTTTAACTCATTCAGTATTTCAAAATCACACTTCACGTTTTTAGAAGCTACTACAGCACTAAGTTACCCCCGTGTTGGGAATTTAAGCTGTTCAAATCTCGATCTACCATTAGCGTTGGATGTCTGAACTGTGTTTGGAAACAGTTCATTTAAAGGTCTGGAGTGGTATTAAATTGTTATTATTTTAACAACACTATTGTTATGTAAATATTTGTTATATTTAACATAATGTCATAAAAACAAAATAATATATTGCTAATTTAATCATGTAAGTCTATTAAATGTATTTTTGTCTCACTGGATAACAATGTTTTGTTTATATGGTCTTCTGTCAACAAATTCTCTTGCTTTTACAATTTGGTCGTCGTTGTTAGCGCTTTCTGTTTGGGATGTGATAACTTTTTGTTCTTTTTGTTTCTTTTCAGGTGTGAGTAAAATATTAGGGTTGTGTTTGTTTTCTTGAACTTGTGCGCTTTAAATCATTTAAATGCTTGTTTATTGTTTTTCTGAGCTATTTAAGGATCTTGGGGCCGAGTTCATGCTTTATGCTGATTGAGGTCTTTGGCTCAGCCCACTTTGAGGTCTTTGGAGTGATTTTTCAATTTGTTTAAGATTGGCTCTTTCTGATTGAGTTAAATCTCTTCTTTCCAGCTTTTTTGAGTAGTCGAGTGGATTGCTTTTTGGCACTGGTGTCCAGAAGAAGTTTTTGAGTTTTGGTTCTGTGTTCTGAATTGTCATTTTATCAAGTTGTCTCTTTTCGTTTATTTTGTCGGCTATGTGCGAGAGTTCGTCGTAGTATGGTCTATCGGTTCTGTAAACGCGTTGAAGGTATTCGTTTCTATTTTAACGATACAAATCTGCATTTATTAAATACATATCATTTGGGTGTTTGAACTCTGTATAAGCACGCGCTACTGGTTAGTTAGCTATTTCAAACAAACGTCTATTTAACAGGGTTATGTTTTAAACGTGTTATTTGTAAGTTTCACCATCAGACGCGAAATGATGATGTCTGTTTGGACGTTACAAATGAGTCATCTAAAAGTGAGCGGAAAGGGCGAATAGTTACACAATATAGCTATGATGCGAAACATAACATTTACCACTTCAAATGAGCATAGAAATTGAAATACTAGGCAAAAAGCTAAATATTATACTCACACTATAACACGCACTTCGCACAGGAGATCTATACACCCTCTTATAACTGAAAGAAATACAAAAGAAAACGATGAAAAAAGTGCTGGAAGAAGCAGAATATGACTACGAAACACTTCTTACTTTATAGAACATTAGAGATAAGTATAATCAAATTCCGAAAACATCCACTAAAGGATTCACACTAGAACAATTCTTACAACCTTATGAACGATGTTTCGTTGAACCTCTCAATGAAAATAGTTCACAGCAGGACCTGATTAAATACTTTCATACAAAAATATTATAAGTCAGTTTACTAGCTGTTAGAAGCAGGTAGGAAAGGATGCTAATTGCCAGAAATATTATAGCAGATTTAGAACTGAATGATGCTATTTGAATATATTTTATATTTATTAAAAATAAATAGATGTTATTTATTTGATAGCACAGGTAGACTGATACATATGGCTTGCGTTTTCGGTTTAGTAAGGAGTTTGCGTTCATTATTATGACAGACTCGAGTATTAATGTCGCACATCAAAGTATTCGGTTCTAGTTTAGGGATAAATAAAGCAAATTAACTGATCAGTGATACTTGACAAAGCCGATCTTGGCGGCATTGTCACGGAAACAACGACGGCAAACCATGAGTCCGTAGTTGCTGACAACAGCGTTGACGTTACCACAGCAACGGCTAATTTGTTAGTTTAAGTTATGAGAGATTTTTAACATACCAGTGTCTGTATTCGGTGTGATGTTTGGCAAAAGTGGAGTCGCGGCCCATTTCCAAAAGCACGGTGTGGTTTCTTTTAAATTTAAATATTTATTTATTATATTTGTGGATAATATTGTTAATTCTTCACTTCAATCGGTAGTGTGAATTCTATAGATTTAGAAGATCTTATAATGTACTGATTTTCAATAAATTTGTGGGTTTGACCACTCCTCGCGCAAAAAAGTATAATGACAGATAATCAAGTTGCCTAGCGGTAGAACAAATTCCGTTTTGTGGCGAAGAAGGGTTCGGGCGCGTTTGCCGATGTGATTTAGGCGGAAAATACTAAAACCGGCTAAATGGTGGCCATAAAAAGAATGAAGCAGACGTACAAATCGATTGACTAAATAGTGTAGTTGCGTGAGATTCAGGCTTTGAAGGTTCTTTCGCAGAACTAGAACACGGTTAAACTGCTTGAGATTCTGTTTGACAAGTCCACTGGCCGATTGGCGCTCGTGTTCGAGTTGATGTCTCACGACATGTATTAGACGATAAGGCACCGGAAAACGCCTCTTCCGGTGAACTAGGTTAAGTGGTACATGTTTTAAATTTTAAATGGGCTCAAGGCCTCGCATCAGGCCGGCTTCTTCCACCGCGATATGAAGCCTGAGAACGTGCTCGTGCAGAAGAACTCGGAGTCCTGGACCGGCGACATAGTGAAGCTGTCCGACTTCGGCTCCGCGCGTTAAATCGGCTCCGAATTCCCCTACACCGAGTACATCTCCACCCGCTGGTACCGCCCCCCAGAAGTTTTGCTCTCCGATGGAATCTACGGGCAGGAAATGGACATCTTCGGCCTCGGATGCGTCATGTACGAACTGATCGAGCTCCACCCCATCTTCCCCGGGAAGGACGAATTCGATTAAATGTGCCGAATCCACAACGTTCTCGGAACCCCCTCCACCGAACTCATCAAAAGACTCAGAAGAAACGCGAAAAACAACCCCATCAAAGCCGAATTCCAAGTTGTAAAAGGGTGCGGAGTGCAAACGATGATGACAAACGCAAAACCAGAAGTTGTCGACATCATCGCAAAAATGCTCGAATACGACCCACTCCGCAGAATCAGCGCACAATAATGCCTCGCACATTAATACTTCGACGATTTCCTGACTGTTATCGAAGAAGTGCAAAAAGACAAGAAAATTGACGAAGCGTTCGTAAAAGACATGGAAGACGCATGGAAACAAGCAAGGAACATCCCCGTGCAGAAAACAGAACGCACACAGCCCAAAGAAGACACAGAAGAAGTTGAAAAACCAAAACCCAAACCTAAGCCAAAAACAAAACCAACAGTGACCAAAACCGTAAACGCAAACTCAGCTCCACAAATAGTCCACCCACCACCAGAAAACAAAACAAACGTTGTACAATTAGGCTTCTCCACCACAGGAGCACTGCCAACCCTAAAGAAAACTTACTACAAAGCAGGAAAGTGATTTTGAATTGAATTGAAATAAGTTTAAAAGATCTATCTTGACACGCTCGTTGTTGATTATGCTTCGGATAAGTATTGGATAAGTATTAAATGTTTCAATTATAATAATTGAATTATTAAACTTTACAAATACCATTTACCAACATATTAACATTATCAATATTAATTTATATTAAAGTACTAAGTAATCATTAAATTTTTATTTTCTTATTTATACTATTACTTACTTTTTCAAGCAAATTAATATACCATTTAATAATAGTGTAAATTATATAAAGGATCTCTCCACATATTTCGTCACACTGAATTCTTAGAGGTATTTTTTTTAATATTTCACTTCAATGATAATTATTGTATTATCGCTTAGTTGTTATACTGGAGAAAAATCATTATAAAATTGTGAGATAATGTCAACGATATATCACAATAATATTTATCTGGAACTTACCTCTGATTGTATTCAAGAATATACTAATTCTGAAGTAAATGTAACATTTGTGGTAGATATTTTTAGTTTCAACAAAAATGTGTAGATTCAGTCCGATATCACTAAAATAACATATTCTTGTGAAGATACAGAGGTTACTCGTATTTCTTAATGTGAAGAATAATTGAAAGATGTCGTAAATAACACAAGTGGATAGTTGTTAATTAACGCAAATAACCTATCAGGTGTATATTCTAAATACCCTGTTTAGGTCACTGTTGATGAGCAATGATTTAATCAATGATTCATTCTTATATTAAAAGTAATACTTAGATACGATATTACAATCCAATTAATTTGAATAATGCTTTTGTATACTATACTAATATACTAAGTATATTATAAAGTATACTAAAATACTACGCTTAATGTAACCTTATAAACAATACTGTGACTTAATTCGATCAATCTTATAACAGTCCATTAACTGAAACCAAAATTAAAATATTATTCGAAATTTTAGATTATGAATAACAAACAACCAATAGCTCTTACAAATTTTCTATCAAACTTAAATAAATTTTCATTTTATATTATTATTCAATAATAAATATGGTAATTAATATTCTTCTCTATTAAATACTCAATGTAAAAACAAAACCAGCTCACAGTTTCTTTTTCAACATTTGCATGAACTTTCTTGTGTTTTCTTCGTCGTACCTTCTGAAGTTAAGAATGCGTACGAATTCTTCCGTTCCGGCTGTTTCGTGTATTTCCTTCAGTACGTCAAATTATTTGAGTTCCTCTGGCTTTAGCTGCTCAATAAGTTTAATTAAGTACTCGGATGACTCGGAGTGGAGTGAAACGGCCCTCTCCGCTCTCCTGAAAATGTCCTGCAGCTCCTTTTCAGAAACTAGGACCTCGAATGTAAGACCCGAACTTTAATTCCGGTTTACCCAGAGCTCGAAAATATGGTCGGACACGAACTCGCACCCAGAAACGAGCTCAGACAATAAAGTGAGATCGTTTTAAAGCTGAACGTGGTCGCGCTGAGAGATGGTGCGCGCACGCTTACCAGAGTCGAGCAGAATGAAACGCATCGCGAGAGCAATTGACTGGCCAAAGCTCTGTAACACTTGCTTGCGCAGCCGGGGTGCGAGCTCGGACGAGCTGAATCTGATCAGCTGCTTTAACTGAATGTACAAATCGTCAATCGGGGCCTGACTTGGAGTGGGGCAATAAAGCTGCTAAAACTGCAACCGCAGCCCGTAAAAAATCGCATAATTCGCCTAAAACGTTAACAAATTGTCAATCGTAGACCCCAACTCATTAAAAATGGAACCAAAATAACTCTGCACGGTCTCCAACTCAGACTGAGAAGGCATGTTCCTGGACTACTCCCTTAACGTCGGAATCAACTTACCAGGCTGGGACTAGCAGAAACTCTGATTCTGACTCTGCTCGTACAACTACTCCAAAGCCTGGTAAATCCTATCTAACGTGTTCAATCTAAGCTTTATCTTCATCAGCACTCTGTACACATCCAGAATTTACTTCGGCTCCTAATAAGGCTGAATCGGCGTGATCTCGATCTTCACCTGCTTCATATCCAGTTTCAAATACGCCTCGAACTGCTTAGCTATTGCTATTTTGTTGTTAGAATTTTACAAAGCGTATGTTAAATTCGGTGAACTAAACCCGTCGTCAAACTCCATTTTAAAAGCGTCACTTTTCAAAAATCTCTTCTATGTGGATTCACCCTAAAATACTGAGTGAAGCTTTGGAATGCTGTTAGTTATATGCTTGAATTTCAACTAGCTGCACATTGAAGTTATTAATTTTTGTAAACCTGACATGAAGGCATTCAATGATTATTACGATAAATTTAACTGATAAACTAATTCTGAAAATATTGTGTTCAAGAAAGCAAGTAAATCTTCAGTTAAACTCGTACACGCAAATTTGTAATAACCTTTTTGTGATGAATAAGCAAAAGGATCATAAGTTGATAATTATTCGTGTTGCAAAGCTTTTTGTATGATAGATTCCAAAAAATCGAACTCAGCTGTCAAATTCATACCTGTTAATGGTGTTGATAAAGTTAGAGCGATATCCAATGGGAAAAATTTTGATAGCACAGCGTTTGGTTATTGTTTTTACAACTATTGATACAGTTTTTCCATTATCACATAATAATACTAAAATATCTCTTTTATTTATGGCATGCAAACACGAGATAGCAACCCTTTCTCTATACTCCAATTGGTTTAAAACTAACTTGACATATCTCGAAGAATTTTAACACAAACAGAAATATAGGCTGTTAACGGAGTGGCCATTAACCATTGTGTATTTGAAGACTGTGTGGTGTGCGAATACTTTTAGTTAGAACCTCCTGGAATTTAAAACTCGGCTATTGACATTTTCTAATTAAAAACACAACTGACATCTTCATTAATGTATCTCACTGTTGTTTGAAGCTAACACAATGTTGGGATAAACAATTGAATTTGACAGTCAACTTCTTTATTAAATTCTATTAAGAAGTTTGTAAATTATTTTAAATTCTCACCAACTTATTTATCGCCTGTCATTTAAAACTGTTCTTTGAACTAATTAAATTATGACATAAGAGTTGAAATAATTAATTTATCTAGTACTTCTTCTTCTGGATGTAAAAGTTAAATGAATTGTACCCCGTATTTAAAGTTATCAGGGTTACACGCATAGCATTCTAAGTAATTTTTCTTGATAGATTTTACTTTTTCTTGGAAAATAACGCGTTCCGTTTGAGACCAGCTCAATTATTTTAAGAGGGCCAATAGAACTTCTGGATCTTTTAACTAACTAATGCAATGATATTCCGAAACCCAAGCAATCATAAACTCTTTCTAAACATATTGTACGTCGAGTGCATTGTAATTAATCTGTGATAAAATATTTGAAACTTTTACAAATTAAGAGGAAGAACTGGTTGACATTACCATTTTCTATTATGAGTTATCATAAATAGTAGCTCTTAAGAGGTTAAATGTAACTCTGGATTGCAATTAAGCAGCTAAATATTAACTAGCTTTATTTTTCTTGTTTGTTACCAGATGCTGTAAATTTACTTGATTCGTGAAATTGATTAATGACATCATTTTTTCTTTGGTACCAATGAGTATATCCTTAATTGCTTATTAACATTCTTCATTTGAAAGAATATCTGCCAGCTCACATGTGACGTTCATAATTTGATAGAGTTAACTATATTATTATCTTATGTCCTCTGACAGTTCAATTCTTAATAAATAGTCACGAACACATACAAATGCCAACTTAGTAAATTTATACTTATTAAATAGTGATTCGTCGGAATCTATTACTTACAAATATATTTTAATTATTTCAGCAGAAGAAATTGTTTGGAATAAACGGGGTTCCAAATAATTGTACAAATATAAGCTCTAAGTTATAATTGCTGTCGGTAACTTGAAGTGTAATCTAAGCTGTGTTATAAATTTTTCAAGAAAATCATTTTAAATAGCTTGAATGTGAGAAGCTGGCCTGTCAGTATATTATTTTGTTCTTATATTTTCGGGTTTCACATGCGCAGCGAAGCTGAAGAAATCCATTGCAAAGGACTACTCAATAATCTAATCCAACTCAATTTTTTCCAGGTTATTCACGTTATTGTCTTATAGAAATACAGTTGTGCAACTAGATAATGCGAACGTTTCAATTTGATCAGTGTCATAATCCATGCCATCACCACTTTTAGCTTTTAACTTAATAGAAATGTTCATAGGATCCCTCAGCTACTACACAAAATTATTCATGTCGCATTCTAGTATATCATCAATTGTAAAAGTTTAAGCTCGTGGATCAGTTTCGATTACGTATTATAACAATTCAATGAAAATTGTCTCATCCATTTAAGTGAAGTGATTTCGTTGAAGAAATTTAGGTTTCTTTATGCGTATTATAACTACTATTAACAACACTAATCTCATAATTACTAAATTAATGAACACTTTATACATTTATTTATTTAAATATGTGCCGTCATAGCTCAGCGGTAGAGCATTGGACTTTTAATCCAATGGTCGCGGGTTCGATCCCCGTTGTCGGTAAGTTTTTATTTTTTAATTAAGTTTTATAAATAATAATCTTCCATTTCAAATTCTATATAAATCTCTTATATTATCAAATTTTATTTGTGTATTTCCGAAACAACTAAAATAAATGACAACCACTATAAACTTAATAAGTTAGGCTTATTATTAATATATTTCTCATAATTGTCAAAAATAATCTCAAAACATCACCTTCTTCTCATAGCAATTTTTTCTTCGATGATTTCGTCTTCTACTGCTTCAGTTGTTCTTCCGATTGCTTCCAGTTCCATTCCGGCGAATAGTTTTTCTATTTCCGATCCGAGTTCGACTATTTCCGATTAGTTCCTGAGGATTTTTTGGAATTGTTTTACGGCAGTGAGTAATTTTTCTTGTTCCCAGTTTCTGTGCTTGGTGAGGAGCTCTTTGGCCGATTTCTTCATGAGGCTTTTGAACACGTTAACTGCGTTATTCGAGAACGATTCAGAGAGGTATTAGATAAAAGTTGGCAATAACGAGCCGCACTCGAATATTTCATTACCAGTTAAACGTTGTGCGGCAATTTTGAACAGATCAAGCGATTACAGTTAACATGCTTGAAGCATTGCCGTTTAGTAGTCCGTTTTGATCAGTTTGTTCACAGTCGCGTGTGTAACGAGCAAGTTTATGTTCATTCCTGAGCTACTTTTAAGTTTGAACGTGAGTAGCCCGAATGTGGTCAGAACGAAGAATTTTGTTCCATCCTTAGCGATGTTAATTTACAATGTCCTAGCTTCCGTTTTCTTGTTCTCGAGGGCAAGAATGGGGTCGAGAACCTTCCTCGTTTTCAAATCTATGTTCTTTGTTTACTGCTCGAGGTCCTTCATGAACTCCTTTTTGGAGGTGCGTTGGTTGAATTGGTCAGTGTCAATTCCATCGAGGTCATAATTAATAGAAAGTTATATTTTAAGCTTGAACTCGTTTTAATTGTAAACGACAACGTAGCGCCCTTTTCCACCACCAATTAGTAAGCCGTTTTGAGAGTCGGCAGCTTCGAACTTGTCGCTGTCCATGACCTGTTTGAGCCTTCCAGACTGCATGTGCCTCTTCACGTTAATATAGTCAACTAACTTCTCGTCAGCACCGTTCTCGTAGAAGTTCACTGACCCATCGTTCAAATAGACTATTAGCTATTTAGACAGTACGAATCCAAGAACAACAGACTCCTCTTAAATCACATGCACTTCCTTACCGGGCTTGAAAGCTTCAAGCACGCGCACAGTCTGGTCCCAGGAGCTGCTGAACAATTGACCCGAGCCGTCGGGATTGAATTGAAGTTAAGTCACAGGTCCCTCGTGATAGCGCAGCGAATCAATCAACTTTCCACTTTATATATCAAACAAGTGCACCTGGAAATCGGCGTCCGCAGCTGCTAGAATCTCGCCCGACTGCTCAACTGCAACGTGCACGAAAAGATTTCTCTCAGTGGTTAAGTGCCTGAACATGAGCTGCTTGTTCATGTCGTAGCACACGACCAAATCGGCCGCACAGCTAGCTATGGCTTTGGAGCTCGTGAAAAACTGCACCGACTTCACCTGAGATGTGTGCGGAATGTACGTGTGCGTGAGCATGTTCGTTATCGTGTTGAACACGAACACAGTGCCTTAAACTGAGCCCACAGCAGCGTATAAGCCATCGTGTGACAAACTGAAGCAGGTGGACACGAATGATTATTCCTGTAGTTCAAATGACTCGGACTAGTGATTGAACACGGCGAGTGATTTCTCGAAGGTGGACGCGCACGCAACTTAAATTGGCGAAAGAATTCTTATTGAGGTCAGAGGGTATGCTGAAACGGAAACGGAGTGAATAAATTCGCCGGTGACGTCGTGCATGATGTAATGACCGCACTGGGTAGCGAAAACGATTTGATTGTACTTCTGATCAGCGTTAATCACAGTGATGTCAGATTACTGCTCGGCTGAGATGGAGGCGCTGAACTCGTTCGTTTTCATGAACGAGTAGCAGCTGCTGCTTTCGAGCGAACCGGCTGAGAACTGGGTCACTTATCCCTTGCAGTTCACCAAGAGGATGTCGAACGTTGACATTTGCTTGTTTTCGAACTGCTCGTTTATCTTTTAAATAATTGGATCGCTCTCTTCTAGCTCGTGATTGCAAAGTTACTAAGTGTATGTGTACGGGTTAATACCGGTGTTCTGGAGGAAGAAGGCCTTGACGATCTTATCCGGGACGATGAGGTCGAAGGAATCCGGCTTGAACATCTGCTTCATTAACTGCATCTGCTTGTACTTCTACACATGCGCAGAAGTGAGGTGAGAAACAGGGAAAACGCGGAAAGAAGAGTTCTCCTGCTATACACACAACAAAGAATCGTCTGGGCTGAAATACAATGCAACAGGTCTCTATGTCTAAATCTGGAATACCTGGTGGTACACGAACGCATCCTAAGAAGAAATCTAGCTCAAATTCGTTTTGTACAACAAAATCTGATCAGGAAGACCTACAGCCAAGAAATCAGTAGAACCAAAGCAAAATGAAACAATTTGCTTTAGATTCAAAGCTGCGTGCTAAATCACCTGACCAAACACAGTAATCAACACACCAATCGACTAAGAATCAACTGCAAATATGAAACGACCACACGGTGATATATGAATCGAACGAATATCATTCGCACACTCAAAATCAAGGACAGATGCGATTTTTAAGGTAGTATCGTAACACTTAATTCTATTCCCAATAACAGAATATACCAATTAACTGTGAGATTATATCTAACCACTTGAATGGGTCTAGCATAAGACTGAATCAAATTAGAACATTTACATGAAGGGAGTGGACTGATTAATTTTGGTTTTTAAGACAAATAATAAATATATTTAACATTTACTCCAATATTTATGAATGAATCCACACAACACGAAGTAAACAAGAAAATCGAATAATATCTTCACGAAAGAAACTCTAGATTAAAATAACAAATGGAAGACTCTCTTTCTGGACTTGACTAACTAAAATCATAAAACTTAGCTTTATAACTAGAATCAAACAAATAAAACTAACTAATGAAAACGTTAGAAGTATAAATACAAAATTTAATGCATTAATATTCACTTGCTAAACATAGATATAGCTAAATAATCAAGTAAGATGGACCTGAATATAAATTTAAATATATCAATGAAGAAAAGGAAATGATACCCAGAAAATGAAACTTATATACTTATTAATGTGTTATATTATTATATCTTAATGAACTTCACTACAAGCATTTTTCGATGATTTCGATTATATCTTTATCGTCTGCTTACTAAATATTCTTTTTAAGTTTATCTCGCAATGATAACTCTTACCGGGACTTTATTATTATATTGCATAATTAGTTTTGAACTAGGCAGTAACTTGATTCATAATCAATACTTTATTAAACCTATTCAGCAACTTTATTTATGTTTTCAACAATTAAGTTAAGTTAATTCAAGTGTGTTGCAACATTAAAATCAAGTTGAGAAATATCTTCATGCTTTGTTATGTTTTCTACTTCTTACTCAAGCTAATTATGTATCTGTACATTAATATCAGCTTACTCTTAATTAACTAATTGTTCTAACATTATTTCATCAATATCTAATTTAAATATTTCATTAATCGATAAATCCTAAATATTTTAATTCATTTAGAGGTGCAAAATTGAAATATAATATAATTATAATTATAGTAATTACTAATTAATCACTAAAATATTGAAAAATAAAATAAAAACTTACCGACAACGGGGATCGAACCCGCGACCATTGGATTAAAAGTCCAATGCTCTACCGCTGAGCTATGACGGCACATATAATGTATATTATATAATTATCAAAATGTATAATTAGGACTATTGTCAAAATTCATGGTCAATTGTTCATATTATTCTTATTATAAAAATTAATTATACTTATAAGTTAAAACAACTAACAATCTAATCCAAATCATTCTCTATCAACTTCAGGACCATCGCGTACTGTATCAGTGTTAAGACAGTTATAAATACCAAGACCGTTTCCTATTTTTGCGGCTCTGTTTACAAATGCTGGTAATTATTCTCCATTCAATTCATTTAAAAGAGCATCAGTAAAATGATTACAGTTTTTATTTGTAATGTGATAGGCTCGTCCCTGCCAATTTTGACTCAAATTTCTAATTATTTAACTTATTTCTTGTGGTGTTTTAGTTGTTTAACCAAGTCTTAGTTGTTTGTAAAATTAAGCAGGGGCTGGCAAGCTTAATGGAGCTGAATAAAAGACACCCGTACCTGGAAATCTGTGGCCTCCGTATGCTACTTCCATTCCGAACATTTCTATCGCTGAGTGAAATAGTCCAACACCTACGAATTTAGACCATTTGAAACGAGGATCAAGATCATAAAGATTAACTAAAATATTTATCGGGCTTCTTGGCGGTGCTTTTTATTCTACGCGCTTACAGTACATATCTAACAAATTATCGTATTCTGGATTCGTTTTGGAGTGAAATAATTAAATATAGCTGTTATTTGGTGTTAAGATACAGGTGGTTAATTTATTTAAATTTAGTTCAACCTATTTGAAATTCTGTGAAAACATTACTGAAAGGACACTTAATAACAAGACATTAAACTATCAAACCTATGTTGAAAATATTGCATTTAAACGAATAAAAATGAAAGTATTTGTGGCCCGATTTCGGATATGTAGCCAAGTAAAAAGATACAAAAATAGAATAAATGAGTTGTTATTCTTGTTTATATATACCTATATAATCTATTATAACTGTAAAATAGTATTCCCCAAAATGCATTTTTGCGCCCAAACCCGTCAGGTCCAAACTCCCACCCCAATAGAAGCCCGACTTATAACTTAACTCAGGCTGAAGTTAGAAGCATGCAATTTTGCTCAGATAAAAGCTATATTGCTATATTAAGAATGATCCCCCAGCAAAGCTCAATTAATTAATCAAAATAAGTGCTTGTTATATCTTACAATAGCTGTAGTTCAAATATATTTATTAGTTAAAGCAAATAATGATAGACCAAGGACTAAACAATGTAGAAAAATAAACCATTAGCATTATGAAGTGAAAAAATCTAGATAACTTATGCAAGTTATTGAGAATGCACGCCCTTTATAATTAAATACCTCTTAATCCTGAAACTCTTAATTATGAAACTTCTCGAATTAAAAACGACCCTCTTAAATTAAAACCTCTTAAATTAAAAATCTCTAAAATATGGAACTACCTAAACCTGAAACTCTAATAGGTGAAACTAGCTTAAATTAAAAACTCCAGAATTTGCAATCTACTGTATAGTTTGAAATCATTTTATATTTTCATGAATCATTGGGCTATGGCTTAGTTATCTACTATTAAAAATAAAAGTTTCAAAACCAGTGCCATTAAAATCAAAGATATCGAATCTGAGTATCTAGGATACAAATATGAAAGTTATTACTGTTGTTCATCTTATAAATATAATAAAATGATTCACTTAACTGTAACCTCCTCAGACAACCTAAGTTAGTTCAGCGCTTGAACTAATATTATTGATCTTGGAAGTTATCTTTGTAACTATTTTTGGGATGGCTGGTATGAATCTTGGGACTAGCGTATCAGCGGCAACGCGTAGTGCTTCTAAGTTTAGAGCGGGGAACAATATCGTAACTCTTTAATCAGTTTCTTCCTGTTCAGGCTCATTAACTCTTGAAAGTGAAACTTCTCCAATATATTAACTAATTGTTTTTTCTTAGTAAGTTCCATACGGACTCCTGTATTACAGGGAGTGAAAGTAGGATTTCGTTCTAATTTATTTAAAAATTGACTTATTCAAATTGACTACTTATTCTCTCCTTTCAGTACTATGTGGGGCTGATACCACTTATGGTATCAATGGTTGGGCAGGTATATCATGTAGGTAAGGTAATGTAGTAAATTAGTTTAAATTAATTTTCAAAGATAATGCAAATAACAGAGTTTATTATTTATGGGACATTTGTATACTATATAATAATTTTTCATATCATCACTTTCATTTTTCAGTTCAAATTTTTAATATTTTGACAAAGAATAGCGGCACTCCTTCTTTCTCTAGCATCTTCCTCCAAAATATTAATTTAATGTTATAATTATTTAGAGTATTCTCTTTGTTATAATTATTTAGAGTCTTCTCTTTCTGCTAACTATTTGAAAAGAGACTTGATTTCAACATCTCTAGATGCATTTAATGCATCACTAACATCTAATCTATTCTAAAGAGACTTAATTTCAACATCTCTTTCTTTTTAGTACATCTAAAGAGACTTGATTTCAACATCTATTTCTTTTAAGCTTTTGAAAAGAATCTAATTTTACATCTAAAGAGACTTGATTTCTACATCTCTAGATGCATTTTTTGCATCACTAACATCTAATTTTTCGGAAAGAAGTTTAATCTCTTTTTGATGATTCATTTCCTATTAAAGAAGTTAGTTGTTCAACTGACTGTTTGTTAACGCTTGTTTTTCACAGATATTATTAAGTATTTAGGTGATTGATAATATGGAATCTTCCATTTATTAACTGAATTTTTAGGAAAAATTTAATTATTCCTGAGCTGATAACTAAATATTAGTGTGTAATTTATTGATACTTTAGCGTAAATCTGATTCGGCTAATTCGAGATTATTCATGACTTCTGTAACGTGGAGTGGTAGTCTGTCACTTTACAAAATTAGTTGGAAATTTTATAGTACTGTAACTTCGTTCATTATCATAATTTACATTCACAATTTACAACAAAAAATGAAGGAAATAATTTGGTATTAATCCATAAATTTAAACAAAACTATTATATAATTGAATATTATATGTTAAAATATTATTATATTATCAAATTATAGATTGTAAAAAGTAAAATGAGATATTGATTAGAATTCGTTGTAATTTGAAATCTTCTAAGTTTAGAGCGAGAATATTTCATTGTATAATATAATTGAATAACTAAACTAGTAATGATCTACATTTACAATCACACATTATATATGCCAATATTATCCACACCCATCATCGTAAACCATCTACACTAAAATTAAAAAGGACATTAATTAATTTATGTTGATTGTAGATCTCAATTCTCATTGCTTTCTTTACTATATCACTCATACCACACCCCACACCGTAAACTGTCTACACTTTCCACTCCAATGAACTACCGATTCATATCTCCGACTGAGATCCAGTTTTACGGTCTCAGGTCCAGCGCCCGTTTTATCACCACGAAAAAATTGAGATTCAAAATTCAGAACCACAAAGTGACCGTTCCGAAGGGGTTCGTGGCCGACGGCTTCGAATTCTCGGAGGACTTCTCAGTCAAACCAGTTTGGCTGCTTGTGGAGTGGATATACGCCACGCACAAATACGATTACTAATTGGCTGACAGGGGAGTGGTTGACATACATCTGTTTAACGCGTACCCGGAAATGCTGGACATCGACAACGACGAACTGATTCTTAACGGAGTCAGAATCTCGGGGGACGACCTGTGGCAAGAAGCACTTGAGAGAGGATACGCAATTTGCCCGGAAATAGTAGAAGAAATCAACAGCTACGAAAATCCATACACCGGGAACGCTGAACAATTCATAGGACTCGCAATTGGACTCATATTCAGCATGGTGGGCTTCGCCATCGCAAAGTGAAAGAAATTATAAATAGATAACATACATAATGGAATTGTTCTGTGTAAATTTCTCTGAAATATTAAGAACATATATTGTATTAAATTGTTACCTATTGAAATGCAAATATTATATTTAGCTAGTATTATTAAAGCCAACCAATAAGCGTTAGAAAACTGAGAAAGACGTTATAACGCGTTAGAAAATGAAAATACGTTAGAAAAGTCTCTAACGTACATGACGTTAGAAATTTAATCATAATTTGCATATATCTTAATAAACAATATAAATCAACTTTACAGTTATATTATACCATATTATAGTAATTAAACTAATTTAAATGAATAAATTCATTCAATTAAAGCTTTAAACGCTTTTAAAATGGTAAAATTAAATATAATTTTATACTTGTTTTACAACTATATATTATCTTTCTACGTTATGTTTAAACACTATAATCAAAATAATGTATATTTAATGTTTAAATTACTCATTGACATAATTTTTAGCATACAGAATATTTTTAAATATTTTAAATGAAGTGGAGAAATAGTATATATATATATATTTGTATAATACAATAATATGTCAATCCCCACAAAATATATAAAAGTGTAACGTGCTTTTAACGTCTGTTTTAACGCGAAAAACGTTAGAAATCCTTAACGTACGTTAGAAATGAAACGTTGGGTGGCTCTAAGTATTATAACGTACACGTATCAATTCACCAAGTTTTTTATATTTTGTTATCTTTTGGTTATATGCTTTCTGAGTGTCAGTAGCAATGGTAACATCAAAGGTGCTGGGACTAGTTCTGTAATAGTATTTCATTGAACAGTAGTTTCCAAAATATTATGAATTAGTAAAATTATGATGTTATAATAACTAAATTTAGAATTTCTACACCACTTTAATGACAGATATTGATCTTAAAAATTTTGATTACTAAATCTAGATAACAGGTGAATCTATTGATTAAAAAATCAATTAACAATTTATTGTTGTTATTCCATCATTTACTGAATTTTAAACGATAATGGAAACGAAACCGATTAAATATAATAGTAATTGCTTTGAATGTATGGATTAAATAATAATATAGCCATATCTTTAATATCTGGCTAGAAACTTATTTAGGTTTAAGAGTAACTTTGAAGTGCTTTTAAGTATATTTTTAGAATACTTTATTGTAGCTAAAGAAAATGTATTATAATTATAGCGTTCTAAAAACTCAAGAATAGATAACATTTAATTAATTTGTAGATGTTTTACATTTATTTCTGATCAGAATGCAAAGTTTTAAACTCATTTAAATGAAATTGAACATTTATAAGCAATCAAATAATAATTTGAAAGAAAAAGTAAACCATCAAATGAAGCACGTGTCTCAATATTAAAATAAGTCAATAATAATTACGTTATTCATCCTAGTTAATCAAAATATAGAATTATTACTAGCAATACTCTTGAATTTAAGACTGCAGAACTAAGTACTAAACACCCAAAAATTATCAATAAAGATTAATCTTAACAATTTATAAAAACGAATAATGTAAGCCACCAAAAATACGGGTCATGTTAAAAGTATTCATTAAAATCTATGTTTGAAAATTAACTCAAAAATAAAACTATACCATTGGTTTCGAGTTTACCAGAAATTAAAGAAAGAGTTTGGTATCGTTACTATAATCATGAACTTGAAATGATAAAATAGAAATGCACGGTTGAGTAAGTGGAAAATGAAGCAAAAAGAAAATAGGAATTCGAAATGTTTTTGTTGAAAGAAGCTAACAACCAAATCAACGAGGCTGCAAATAGATAAATCAAGATTAATTTATATAATACTTTAGTAAATACAGTCTAAAATTAATAAGTCGATTGTGCGTTGATAGATAATAATATTTATATCGGAAATAATATTAATAAGATAATTCTTGCTCAACAGCAAAATCAAAATATTAACAACAGTTTTAATAATAATATCAGTATAAATATTAGCAATATTTCAATATATGCTGTTAATACAATGGAAAACGAAGAAAAACAATACGAGTTTACAAATAGTAATAAAATAATTAAATAATTGATTTCAGTTGTATATACATTAGAAGGATTTTGCGAATATTTTTCTAATTTAGTTGATCAAAGATTTATAACACGCAAGTTATAAAACTCAACTACTGTTGAATCACTTAAAATGTATATGGAAGCATTATAGTACATTTGTACTGCATTTGATATTACAATCGCTTAAGGTTAAATTTTATATTAGAAACATTCTCATGCACTGTCACTTGAAACTAAATCATAAATCAAAAGTCATACTAAAATTACAGAGTATTAGTGATATCAATCCATTGTATTCATTTACGTTTTATTAATTATATTATTTCATATTAAAAATCGCTTTCCATTTTCCAAATAGTCAAGTCGCAGTTTGATTTGAAGCGATTCTGCCGTTGAGAACAGATACGTTATTGTTGAAATTGTTGTCTATTTTCGAGTAGTACTTCTGAGTTATCTAAGATACTTGGTTCATGAGGTTGGTGGTCAACATGGTGAAGTTGCTAACTACGTTGTTGTTTATGGAAACGTTGAGAGCCTGTTTTTACTAGTTCAGAGCATTTGTTTTGCATATAATATTTGGGATACATGATTTCATATAAATGATTTACTGCAATACATGGAAGCCGTGATTAAATTCAAAATAGTATTTTATACACGAACCAGATTTTCTATTTTTAGCAGTTTCATTGTAGTTTCTTTTATGAATATGCCTGTTAACCAAACACTTACCTGAAATATGATTACTAAATCTATGTTAAGCGTTCAACATATAAATATCACATATAAATATCACCGTCCGTCGATATGTACAACTCGATATTATGTACTGACTACATAAATGAGTTAGAAACGCGTTTGTTGAGTACGAGAGATTTTGTTCTAATTAAGCAATTTAATGAATAACTAAATTACATGTTGACTGCAACTAGAATTTATTATTTTGCTCTCGAAGTAAAGTATTTCAAAATTCATCATATTTTAACATCGTATCTCGCTTTGTTCGACACTAACTGATACACACTCAATCACTTTATTGTGATTTATTTAGTGACTATTGTCATTCAATTCAAATTTGTTGTCATTCAATATTTGTGATATTTGTATCATGCAAAAAATGACAATGCACTAAGCTATCTCCGACTACATCAAAAAATATAAGTATTCTTCTGTTTTCACTTATTATCTTCAAAACCTCTTACATTTAAAGATTTAAATATTTAAAAAAATATAACTCATTATTTATGTGGTAAATACTAAATTCCCGACGTGGTGGATCAAAACTAGTTTTAAGTTTCAAAGATCCATCTTGACTCATCACTTTGGAATGCGGTGCGTCTTCACGTGAAAACGGTTTAAGATAATCCTCCGCTACAGCTGTAATTTCGCCAGTTTCAAAATGGAATTTCATGTACCAAATCAAATTTAGTTGACTTCGTCCAACGCCAGATTCTTTGCGCAAATTCGTGTTTGGCCGTATTTGAAACCATAATTTATTTTGTGTCAGAAGTTCCAAAGTGTGTCACGCGGTTTGTAGGACTTCACCTGTACACTGAACTTCAATGATCTGGGTGAACGCAGAAAGTCGTCTCTTAACTGCCATCTGACTCAGAACCGACGAGCTACACATATCGTGAAATCGCAAAGTGAAATGAAAGTTCATGTATCAAATCAAATCTGCGCGGACTTTGTGCTTTCAACTGCAGGATGCAACAGAAAGACGCTAGCGGGCGTCGGAGAGTTTTGAAATTTCAAAGCCAGAAGTTCGGTGTCGCGTCCGCCGCCAATTCATTCTGCGTCGGAAAATACTCATGCGTTGAAAACGAGGGTAACCTCACGTTGTTCAAACATCAGCCGCGGCTCAAGATGCATGCGATTTTGTGCGTTCGTTTCTGTTTTCAGAAGCCCGCTTTTTTGACGCACAGTTATTCGCTCGTTCGTATTTATAGATAATTTTTGAAAGAAACGTAGTATTAACCAAAATCTTTCATAATCAAGTATATGGATCTGCGAAATAATCAATGAGATAATTTGATTACAATTTCTTAAATACATCATCAGTACTAAGGCTCAATTCAATTACTCCATCTTCATCTCATAAATTTTGACAATCAACAAATCTACGCTTAAACTTACACACTAATGCAACCACACACTAATCTCAATATCATAACTCATCTTCTAAAATTGTCACTCTAAATAGCCTCCTCGGACAACCTAAGTAAGTTCGGCACTTGAACTAACATTATTGACCTCGGAAGTTATCTTTATAACTATCTTTGGGATGGCTAGTATGAATCTTGGAACTAACGTATCGGGACTTGTCGAATAGTCTAAAAGGCTTTTCAGAAACATGAGTCATTTTATGCACTCAATAAAGACTCACGACAAATATTACTACATGACCCAAATTATTTCAAATATTAATATTACACCACTCCAATGACAAGAATACAAAGCTTAATGGATATAATCAAATACAATGTTGATTCCATGATTGGCTTGTTTATAATCGAGGCTCGTCAAAGTCTTTAAAGCACATTTATGATCTAAAATGCTGATAGCATTAAAAATAATCATTGGTTTTGGTTATTTCAAATAAATTAATTAGCATTTGATGGAAAGGAAGTCATAGATTCTTACCTTATATATTTAATTGAGTGCTGCATAATTAATAACAATCAGAATGTAACAGATAGATTGCTTTCTGATATTGTTACATTATTTGACAAATCTGCCTCCAGATATAGAAATATTGTCAGTTAACTCGATGATTCTTAAGAATCACGTATACTGTAAAAGTCTTTTGTTTACATAGGGTAAGCATTTGATGCGCTTATTGAGACATCCCGATCTCAATTAACAAAATCTCATTCTTAACAAGTGTAGTGGGTATTCGAACATGTAAATAATAGTTTAAAATGTTAAAACTCTGTGTCTATGACAGAAAAATCGGAGTAACAACTTAACACTCCTAAAGAAACTACACCTAAATAATAAAATATTAATTTCATGAGATCATAAGGTACTAACTAAGACTTGAGTTTGAAAGATCTGGGTGATTCGTAGACTGTTGATGTATAAGATTTAATGTTACAAAACAACGTAAATGTAAAAGTTACACGAGGTGTAATAATTTAAATAAATGTTAAACCAAATTAATAGACTTGTGAATGCCCCAACTAGAAAGATCTTGATAACAGTGGCGTGACATAAAAGTATATTGATAAACAAACACTTGATGAAAATTACTAACGGTAAGTAGTTGCAAGAAGTAAGTTCCCATAAATGTCGTATGATTAGTTGAAATAACATTTATTCATTTGCACCTAAACTAGTATTGAAAATTTTCCAAAACCAATAATTAAATAGTCTACATAACAAAAAACAGAATCACAGCTCAAATAACTTGAGATATTTAGTTCAATTTTATAAGTATCAGAAATAGATAGTTATTTCATGTATAGTTCGGAATCAAAATTATCTTAAGAAGTAAAAAATTCTATTTAGAAGGCTATGATGAACCCATAAAACAAAAAAGTATAGTACATACCACGTGGAACCTAGAACGTGTCTGAATTGGCCATTTTGTCATATTTAAAATTGTTGCGTTATTGTTAAAATGTAATAGAAAACAATTTAATTAACAAGGAAGCGACGCAAGATTGGCATGAAAAAGATTTTTATGAAAAAGTTCGTACTGTTATCCATGCTTAAGGTTATTGAATGACATTAAGTATTTAATATAGTATTTATTTATATTAATATTTATTTATATAATAGGGTAACGATTATTAAAAATTGTATCATAAATATTGAACTGAGTGATTATATTTTATAATATTTACTAAAACAATTAAAGTAATATATTTTATTAATTTCACTTCACTTTTCCTATTTCGTAGTGTAATTAAAATATTCAAGAATTTCACCGAGTTCTAACTCTACATAGTAGCAATGATCTTAAATTAGATAACAGTAATTATATTATATGTAACTTTTACAATTGGATTATACTAACCTTATTAATAAATTTTATCAAAAGTAATTGATTAGTATAAATGTGCTCGGTAGGTAAAATACTTGAATTTGAGGGAAACTGATGTAGTTATTTAACATTCATATATAAAAAAGATTTTTTGTGTTTGGATTTTGTACCACTCCCAATTTACTCCAAATTATCAAAATTTTACAACTATATTTGATACTTTTCATGTGATATACTGTATTTAGAAATACTCTGCAAATTTAATATCTTTGAAAAAACAATTTATTGCAGATATGTAATTTATGCTACGTTATAATTATAAATATATATGTAGCTATGCTCTATGTTTCGTATTTAGTTCTAAATTAGATGTACAATATTGTTGATGTGGACGTTATATCAAAAGTTGCTAAGCACCTGCAATATCCCATACATCACAAACATCTATTTACAATATTTACAATATTAAATTAATACAGAATACTAGTTAAAGTATTTTGAGAAATGTACCTCAAATTATGATTTCAGTAACTTGTGACACATATTAAATATAAATATTTTTATTATGCAATTTCGTTTCTTTTTAAATATAAAATCAAAGTCGAAGTTACCCCCAAGTTGCTGATTATGATTAATAGCTCATATTACTAAATCGAAAAATGTAATAATTTTCACTATTTTAATAACTTGGACCGGAGTTAACTTCCAAAATTTATAGCAATATATATGAAGTAGTCGTATTCAAACTAATCAAAATAGAAAATGAAATAGCTCTAAATGCCGTAAGCCTCAGAAATAAAGCCAAAAGTAAACTTCTTGGAGTGAAAACATAAATGCTGAAATTAAAAACTTCAAACAAAATTTCACTTGTTACTAGATGTGTATTACAATTTTATAGTAAATCAGTTCCAACTCTTCTAAAAGCATGACCGAGCATATTTATTAGTATAATATACTATTCAAGACAATATGTCATAATTTTGTGGACCAGCGAAATTAATTAATTTATAAAGAGCTTATGCGTTCAAGTTTATTCTAGTTTATTTTTGGAAGTATTTATTTTACGGCTACAATACTCGAAATGAACTATATTATAAATTTAAAGAATAAATATATTTGGCAGTATCAAAATTTTACCATGTTATAATAGCTACATAATTAAAGCAAATATATATTGTTAATAAAAATATTATTTATTAATATTCAATTTCATACCTAATAAAATATTTGAGATTGTGTATATTAATAATATTATTAAATGTAATAATGTTCTACTTGCGATAAAAGTATTACAAATAATGATATCATTGTGGACCGGCAACTCTTTGCATCAAGATAAATAACATTGATTACTAATTATAGTGAATATAATATTATAATAAATAGTTTACATGCTAACAATTGCAAATTTACGGTAATAAATAGCTATATTAAGCATTTATTATATCATTAAAATTTTATTAAATACTTGGGTCATTGTAATACAATTATATTTGATATTGAAAGAAGAGAAGTGGTAAATTACAATATTGTATAATTAGCTTTATAAATTATTGAGAATATACAATATGCACCAGAAACTCTGAATATTAAATATTTGAATAAATATGAATCATCAATGCATGTACAATTCGAGTTATTAATGAATGAAGCTGTACTGGATTAAATTAATAGTAACGTATTGCAAACATATTGTGATCTATTTGTTGCATTTAATTCTGAAAATAATATTTTCTTGATTGATATCATTGACTTGCTCATTAATATATGTCATTCTTGAAACATAGACCATTGAGCTTGCTTATTGATTAAACTATGCTCATAAATATTTACAAATTAATAATTTATTATCACGTGGAGTGAGAGTCGAAACTATAATGTTGCTGTGTATTTCAATTAAAGCTAGTTATATTGATGCAGTTATGGATAATATAAATTAAATTTAGAGCACTTATTTGAGAAATTATGAAAAGGCTGATTTCAGCTATTAGGTTGAATTGACTGAGATCAATACATTTTATGATGTAGTCTTATACCAAATATGCATCCAGTTAATTATTGTAGGCTAAGTGGACTAGTTATATTTTCCAATTTTATAATTCTAAATGAATGAAATGAAAGTTGGAATATTTTTGCAGGTCCACGCTATATACTAGATTAGTAACAAATTGTGATAGTTGTAGTCGGTTACCATTTATAGTTGAATAGAGCTGATGAAAAATTATGAACAGTAAATTATATTTCACTCAATAGTTGAACTGGCTCAACCATTGTAATTTATGTGAAGACTCAAGAGTCTCATAATCTATCCAAGAAATATGATGAATTTAGCCTTGTAACTGAAAATTAGATTTACTATTTTGAGGAAACTTTGTTTAACTCGCAAACTATTTTGCAGTATCTTACCGTCAACAGTTGATTCCGTAGAACAATAAATTGATCTTAAACCATTTAACTCCAGATGCACCTATATTGATTCATTTTTGACTATATAATAGTTTCGTATAATATTCAAAAAATATTTAATGTATTCCAAGTAATTTTGGTATTTAAAATAATAATTGACCTTATTTTTTGCTTAAATTTCCTATTTTGCAAATAGCTTCATTAAATAAATTGGACTCCCAACATCCGGAATTGGAGTGGAATAAAAATTATCAGAGAGGATGTAGTACTACAGCCTGTAACTTTTCAAACCGTTAATTTAATGTAAAATGGAAGCGCAAATAAATGTTGCGCCATTAAAAATTGAGCTCGAATTTTGATTTCAATATTGAAATGTAGTGTGGGAAAATGGAAAACTATTTCATACATATTTTATGGAGAAGATTGCAATCACAACTTAAATTCGTTACCCTATTATTTATATTAAGTATTAATCAAGTAGATGAAACGATGCATCAAAGGCAACCACCACCAAGCAATGCCAATACAACGAATCAACCTCTCGTGCAAGCGGAAGGAAATAACGAGCAAAAAGAAACTGAGAAGCAAGAAACAGTTTCTAAAAAGAAAGTTAGCGAATCAGGTGAAACTGGTCCGCTAACGACTCAGTGAGGGCCCTATTGGGTCTTTACTGAGTGGGCATAAATGACGGGTTGAGTCCGTTTTGAAAGTGGAAACACTGGCGTGCGAGAGCCCATGTTTTGCTTTCGAAAGTCTCAATGAAGTCTGTTTGTGCCGTCTCGAGGAAGTGAAATGAATATTAAGTATTAATTATTTACTATTAGCTAGATATTAGTTAGATAATATATTCACTAAACATGTGCATATTTACCTTAATAACAGAAAATATAACATGCGATTACAATTATAGTCTCTCTAACATTCAAAACGACATCAGTAAACTTTTTCAAAAGTAGTATAAAGTAGTTAAAAAACCCCTACTAGATTAATTAATATTATCATACAATAATTTGATTATTTCTTACGAATACAAATGAACTGCAAAATATCACTTATCGAAGTACTCATGCTTTAGGCAGTCCCTTGCGCTGATTCTCTGTTCTGGGTCCAGTTTCATCATTTTCGCGAATAAATCTCTTCCTTTCTCGTCCATTTCAGGAAGGAGTTCAGCAATAGGTGTTCCTGGGTAAACAGGGAAGTCGTCACTCCATTGGGGAAGGGACCTAAAATCTCTCCAAGTCGCGTCGTTTGGTGTTCCGAAGGTCTTGAATATCTTCAAAAGTTCTTCCTTCTCATTTTTGGCGGGAAATAGAGCCTTTCCTG